>JARPMJ010003844.1:0-85695 GCA_033366665.1 Phoxinus dragarum
ACTCTCAATCTCCTCTTGTAGTTCAATCAGTGTTTTCTTATGTCTTACTCCCATACGTCTCCTCGTTCCCAGAGGCATATGGATTTCCATAGGTCTGATTAAGGATATCCGCTGGTCAAAGAATCTCTCAACCTTCCCCTGTCGTTCCACCACTCGTCGTTTCTCCTCTTCCACTCTCAGTCTCATTGATTTAAGTCTTTCTTGTAAAAATCTTGGTGGACCTTCAAACTCTGCTCTGATTTTCTCCTCTGTCTCCTTTCTCACTCTCTCAATCTCCTCTCGTCTTTGTTTCTCCTCTCGTTGTGTTAACTCCTCTTCCTCTCTCAGTCTCCATCTCTTCTCTTCTTCCTCTCGTCTGAGTCTCTGAGCATCTTCAAGCATCTCATTACTGTAGTGTCCTCCTCCATTCTCCTCTATCATTGTGTCAATCTTCTGCAGTAGATCATTCACCTGCTCTCTGTTATTCACATCTCTATTGTTGAAGACGTGAAATCTGCCTCCACACTGACCAACTACATCTCTTAAAGCACAGCTCTCCTCAATGAGTTCCTCTATGGTCTCTTCTTCTAGCAGATCTCCATGAGTGAAGAGAATGATGGAGTATTTTAACACTTCTTCACCAAACAACATCTCAATCTTCTGAGGAATCTGCAGCTCCTGATCAGTGAATCTGACATCTACTCTGAACACAATGAGAAAAGCGTGCGGTCCAGGACTGGATATATAAACACTTCTCATGATCTCCTTCTCTATCTCTTCAGGCTTCATCTCTGTGTGATATAATCCAGGAGTATCAACTACAGACAGAGGTCTGCCTGATACAGTGCCGTGTTTCAATGAACATTCACTGGTTACTGGAGTCATTCCTCTCATACATCTGAACTCTTTCCATCCCAGTATTGTGTTCCAGCTGAACTCCTCCCAAAACCACTTTTGCCCAGAAGAACAATCCGTCTGGATGAGAGACTGACAGCAGGAGCGTCTGGTTCAATACTTTTTGATATGTTTATCGTCAGTGGAAGATGCTTCACGTTTGCTGCTCCTTTTAATGAATAAAATAAAAACAACAAAGAATCAGTTAATACAATTTTTAAACAACTATTTCCTCCAATTCATCTGTACAGAGTTAAATGTGAAACTCAAAGTGAGTGAAAAACATTTATTTTAGCATTCTCAGAAATCGATCATAGCGTAACAACAATTATATTATATTGAACTATTCGAATTGGCTTTATGCCCAGCTGCACTACTTCCTGAACATCAGCCAGCTCCTTTGTTTCCTGTCTGCCATTATTGGACAAACTGATTAATCCAAGTGTGCCTGGTTATTGTTACTGAGGTCAGGCACACTTGGATTAATCAGTTTGTCCAATAATGGCAGACAGGAAACAAAGGAGCTGGCTGAAGTTCAGGAAGTAAGTAGTGCAGCTGGGCATAGGGCCTATTAGTCCTAATTTGTGTTGTCTGACTGTAACGTGTTTTTTTTTTTTTTTTTTTTACAATATAACACAAAAACATCCAGGCAACAGGGGACAGGCAAAAATAAAAGTAAATCCAAACAGAACTGAAACCAACTCACAAGAAACATCCACTAAGGACAACACCAGACAAAGATCATGAGAAACACTGGGGTATATATACACTCAAAGGGGAGATTGGCAAACAAGACACACCTGGGAACAACCAGGAACTACTCAACAAGAAAAACTACAAGGGACTACAAAACATGGCAGAGAACAGGAAATAACATAAGTCCACACACGACATGAATCATGACACTTGTAGTGTCTGTATTGATCATAATCAGTGTTCTGCCCTCATGAAACACAATGACAAAACTTCAGTCAAACTTTATATTATTTCCCTCTCGCTGAGCTTTGTGACAGCATTTGGGACTCTGGACAAAGTCAGTGAGAAGTGACAGAGAGACTACATGTCTTTAACAGAATGAATTCAGACTTTAAAAACTCAGAATATTTTGTATGAAAAGACTCACCTGTTGTGTAACAGTTTGTTTCAAGTATTTTTGTAAGCAGCTCTTGAACTTGTCCAGTATCTCCACTATTCGTGTTGTTGAACACACAGTATCTCTGATCATATTTCTGAAGGAGTTTCTTCAAGGCGTCATAATCACTGATGAATTCTTCTATCGTCATGTCGTCATCCTCTAGTTGATCTCCTCTGGTGAAGAGAATCCAGGTTTTCCTTTTGCGCTTTACTCCCAAGACCTTCTCAATCTTCTCCACAGTTTCTCTCTCTTCTTCAGTGAATCTGTCAGCTTTGATGACCAGCAGAAACGCACAGGGATGGGACTCACATTTCTGGAAAACGTCATATATCTGCTGAATCTTGTTTTCAGTCTGCTCTGAGTCAAGCACTCCTGGTGTGTCATAAACAGTGACCCGTCGTCCACAGACCGTACTGGACTCCTCAGCAACCTCCTGTGTGACCGAGGTGAAGCTTTTCTTTGATATGAAAGCTTCTCGTCCCAGGATTGTGTTTCCAGTTGCACTTTTCCCGGCTCCTCCTTTTCCAAGTAGGACCAGATTCAGACTTTTATGAATTTCTGTCATTTTTTAAGCCTAAAGGTAAAAAGTATGTAACACAAATGTTACTAACATCAAAGAGCTGAATAGAACATAGGTCTAAAACCTTGCGTCCATATTAGTTCCTGTGTGAGTTTTTGCTCTTAATCATTTATTCAGTGGTGGTAGATATGTACATTGTCCATCCATTTTTCAATCTGTTTATAATCGGATAAGCAAACTGAAAAGCCTTTGTGATCTTACATAATGAATTAAAAAATATATATATATTAGCCATGCAAATCCCACTGCTTTCTCAATCAGATTAAAGTACGTTGTACATAAGCACAATTAATATAGTAAATTACATTCATATTTGCCAGATACTTTTATCCACAGGCTGACCAGGTTTGTGGCTTGAAATCATAATTATTTTGGCTATAAATGTGCAGTGTGCTTTTGTAAACATCTAAGTAATAATGCATGTCATTCTTCATGATTTGTGAATTCAGGTGACCCAGTCATCCGGTCCAAATTTGGTGTGTGTGTAACTCATCCACTTCGAGCCGAATCTGGCCGAGCATGTACGTCTCACCGCACCGGTCTAAATTAGTTTGCGGTCTAAATTAGTTGCTTACATTTACAAAATGAGCCTACAATAGCGGACATAAGCCCTTTTAATAAAAATAAAGGTCCATGTTTTAACACAAAACTAAATTAAAATGTTTAGTGAAATTACAAATATGTAAGATATCGTTAATTTAGTTGTAGAGGCTACAAACTCATATCCATTTATTTTGTTCTAATGTCACAAGTAATAATTTCAAGGTTTCCTGCTTTACACGATTATTTTGTAGTTTTGGTGAAGTGTACTAAAATAAACATTCACATATGTTTTCTTCTCACCGCTGATTTCTGATGGTTTAAAGGACAATTACTCTGAGTCGCCCCCTGAAGTACAACGGCGAGCGCGTCAAGGCCTTGTCCATTTGAGGCTATAGTATCCAGCTGAAGACCCGCAGCACCACCAGTTTCAGAACCCCAGCACCAGAACCGGAAGAAAGGGGCGGAGCTTACGTTCTAACACCAGCGCCAGAACCGGAAGTGAGGGGCGGAGCTTACTTTCTAAACCGAGTAACGCCACCCTAACGTTTTAGAGCGTAATTTGCTTAGACACAAAATGGTATGCTTTTATTACACACGAAACGTCATACTTTATACGTATGTTATAATGATACATTAAGATACAGAAACATTGGGCTTCATATTTTTAATCATCGTGGTCCGTTGTATGTATTTATATTTACTATGGTTCTTTTTTTTATAATAATTTTGACAATGTATTTACCTACATATTGTAAATACAGTTGTTATGATAACACATTTATTTATATTTGTATGACAGTTAAGCTGTCATTTGTAACTATACAAGAATATAGAAACTATTTCGCTATTTTAGTAAAATGTTCTTATTAAAGTGGTACTACAAGCAGGAGTATGTTGTTTGTGCACCACAAATTGACACTTACCAATCACGTATTTCAAATAATTGTAAACTAGCATGAGAGAAAATGCCACAAACTATTGTAAAGTGACACCATTGTTAAATTAATTATGAAAACTGTCACCAATCATTCAGAAGTGTGCTGGACCTTGACACTGGCTTTTCACAATGCAGAGTAGTGTGCATCTGTAGATCATATATCTATTATATAATGTGGATACAGCAAGTCAAATATTTGAACAGAAACATTCGGGCATCTCCAGAAGGAATATATATTAAATTAATTTGTAGTTATTGTAGACTTGTATTGCTTATTGTCTCATTGTCA
Source organism: Phoxinus dragarum (assembly GCA_033366665.1). Lineage (NCBI taxonomy): Eukaryota > Metazoa > Chordata > Actinopteri > Cypriniformes > Leuciscidae > Phoxinus > Phoxinus dragarum. The sequence goes on from JARPMJ010003844.1 coordinate 4,358, forward strand.
ATAACTCCCTCACTTCGGTTCTGGCGCTGGGGTTCTGAAACTGGTGGTGCTGCGGGTCTGCAGCTGGATAGATCTCATTTGAGGAGGTGCGATCAGTCAGCGGAGCCAGGCGACAGTATAAACAAGGCTTAAGCATAAAACTTTGCGTGTTACATTCATATTCTGAGTCTGCTTGCCTGTATAGCCTATACATTCCCAATAAGATGCAAGTTTGGTCTTTTATGTCACTGTCCATTACGCTACGTTAAGCGTCCTGACCGCAGGAATCCTGGAGTGACAGTGACGCGATACAAAGTTAAGGAAACTAAACAACTGAGAGAAATATATGTCTACTACCTCAGATTTAACGTTTGATACGTCAGCTTCGGGGAATAAATAACATTATATTCTCGTTCACGGAGAGAAAGATATCTGTGAAGACCTTATCACTGGCCGTGATAGTCTGGCCCATTTAAATGGGGAAAAATCAAAGATAACGTCAGTAAATTATGGAGTGCCGCAGGGATCTGTATTAGGCCCCCTGCTATTCTCAATTTATATGCTGCCACTTGGTAATATTATAAGAAAACATGGAATAAGTTTCCACTGTTATGCTGATGACACTCAATTATATATTTCATCTAGACCAGATGATAACACTAAATTATCTAAAATGACAGAGTGTGTTAAAGATATAAAATATTGGATGACGTGTAATTTTCTTCTATTAAATTCAGATAAAACGGAGGTAATACTGATTGGTCCAAAAAACTGCCCACAAAACCTCTTACAATACAACCTTAATCTAGATGGACGTCCTGTTACTTTATCCTCTACAGTAAAAGACCTGGGTGTTATACTAGACCGCAACTTGTCTTTTGAAAATCATATTTCAAATGTCACAAGAACAGCCTTTTTCCACCTTAGAAACATTGCTAAGCTACGTAATATGCTATCAGTTTCTGATGCAGAAAAGTTAGTTCATGCATTCATGACCTCGAGACTAGATTACTGTAATGCTTTATTAGCTGGTTGTCCTGCATCCTCCGTAAACAAGCTACAGTTAGTCCAAAATGCAGCTGCTAGAGTTCTTACTAGGTCAAGAAAATATGAGCATATAACACCAATTTATCATCTCTACACTGGTTACCTATTAAGTTCCGTATCAATTACAAAGTATTGTTACTGACCTATAAAGCCCTAAATGGTTTAGCTCCTGTGTATTTAAGAGATCTTCTATCGCCAATATAATCCATCACGCTCTTTAAGATCGCTAAATTCGAGGCTTCTGATCGTACCGAGGATAACGAAGTCCACTAAAGGAGGGAGGGCGTTTTCACATCTAGCTCCTAAACTCTGGAATAGCCTTCCTGATATTGTCCGAGGTTCAGACTCGCTCTCCCAGTTTAAAACTAGATTAAAGACGCATCTCTTTAGCCAAGCATTCACATGATGCATCTCATACCTTTTATACTACAGTTAAATCAGATCAAATGCATTTATATTATGAACAGCAGCTACGCTAATTATTTCCCATCTGCCTTTTTTGTTGTTATCTCGGGACGCCTGTGAAGAGACGACCCAACGCCGGCGATATGTTATGCCCTAAATTTTATGATTAACTAACTGTATTTTTGTATGTATATTTTTGAAATGCATTTTCTGTAAAGCTGCTTTGAAACAATATGTATTGTGAAAAGCGCTATACAAATAAACTTGAATTGAATTGAATTGAATAGTCATCACAAATACTTACCACTTGCTCCATTTCTGTAAATGAAAGAATGAATGAATTGCCTGTTGAATATTATACTTTTTTTAAAGAGAATTACATTTTTGGAAGTGAAATCTGAAAGGATTATTGATTTTTATATAACGAAAATGTTTTGAATTGAAATATTCACAGCTTAAATGTACAACAATGTTGAATTTCAGCCCATAAAAATGCAAGCCCTAAAAATAAAATGCAAGCACGTGGTTAATGGAATGCATATTTTTTTCAATTAGTGCAATTCAACAAGCTTTTTTTTGTTTCAAAAACATTTAGCAGTGTTTTACTTTCATACAAAACTTAATCCCCAAAAAGTCTTCTACTTCTAAGATTCTTTACACAGGTAGGCTACTATAGGCTACTTTAGTTTTTGAAAATGGTAGTTCAAAATGTAGATAATGGAAATTACTATAAACGTGTTTTTGTATCTAAGGTAAAAGTCTAAACTTAGCCTACTTAAAAGCACGTCTTTATTTCATGAAATGAGATTGTAGAACAAATTGTCTTCATTGTAAAAACAAAACACTGATCATGAGGAAGCAAAATTTTATGAAAAACTTACCAGTGATGTTTGGTGAATTGTCTAATTAAAAATATAAACAGCTGCTCCCACAGACGTGTCAATTCCATGTAATGACGAATGCCTTTTAATGAAGGCTTTGAATCGGCACAGCTTTACCAGTTTTTTAAATGACATTCTCCTTCCCTTCCTACACTGACTCAAAACTCATTTTCTATCATGTATGCCTTTGAAAGACGAACGAGCCAATCAGAGTAGGAATGGGCGGAGCAACACGTGCACCTGATCCTTCTCAAAAATAAGGTGTTTTTCCAAACGGAAGGATCCTTTAAAGACAGCCTTTGTTGGAAGGACGCACTGGATGTTTTCTTCATGGCTTTAAATCACCCACTATCGTTTGCACATATTCCAGTTCATGAAAATAAACTGTGTTCAAAAAATTCAGTGTTTTGCATTATGTGATATGTTTTAGAAAGCACCTTAGACACCTGAACCAGCTGATCAAGTTCTTCAGGCTTATTGAAACCCACATGTGTGTTGGATCGTGTAAGAACTAGTGCAAGTCTGTGGTCTTAAGGAACTGAACCACTGAAATATTAGCCTATGACTGATAAAGGCAAAGCATTGAGACAAAACACAATTCTTAAACATAGACGAGTTAATCATTTTAAACCAATAATGACACTTTAAGACTGGCCAATGAGCACACAATCATATTATTTTAAAACATTCATATTTATGTAATACCATTAAAAATAATAATCAACAAAACAACAATCAGGAAAATTATGGATAGGCAGATATACAGCATGACAATAAAGTTATAATTTACAGATTGTGCTTTTCAAATTCACTTGATGTCCTACATGGAATAAATATATATGTGAATTAAAAACAGGATAAAATGATATTTCATTATTAGAGAAATAAAACTATAAAAGAAGCAGTACATGTAAATGTAGCCCCTTAAATAAATCACAAATAAAGTTAAGTCACTAATAAATTACTTTTAAGAAAATGAGTACTAATTTATTAGAGGAGGTACTGAGGATGTGGAATGGAAACAAAACATTGTAAAACTTTACAAGTAAAACTTACACAAATGAATAAACACAAATAATAAAACAAAACACAGAGAACAGTATACACATTGTCCTTCTCACCTAGATGAGCAAGGGAACCAGGACCTTCACCGGTGCCGTCAAAAGACTTCAGTTCGTCCGAACTTAAATGACACTGAGCGTTTAAGCCGAGTGTTCAGTCGAATGGAGCGCATCGGTTTTCTCTTTATCAATACCATCTTCCTCTTATGATCTCCTCCATCTTCTGAATGACCATAAATGGTGAAAGATGCTCACTGGAATCAGATTGTGCCGTTGAACTGACACATTTAGCCACACTGTAAAAAAATGTAATCTTAAAAAAACGGTCAATGACTGTCAGCTACGGCTGCCAAACAAAAACCGTAAAAATAAAGTAAAATATCCTAATTTAAATTAAGTGCAAAAAAAACATTTACATAAATTTAAATAATAAAATGATAATAAAAATAATAATGTGCTGCTTAACTATTATATAAATGACAAATAACCAATTGACATTTTAAAGGGGTCATGACATGAGAAACCAAATTCGCCTTGATCTTTTGGTATATAAGAGGTCTTTGTACCATTAAAACGTCCTTCAAGTTTCATAGCTTAAGACGTCCTCCCATTATAAACGAATCATTTATTTAATCAAGCTCTAAATACAGCTCGTTCTGGATCCATGGTAAGAAGTGACGTCACGGTACGAAGTGACGTACCAGCGTTTGCATATGACCGCCTCCAGCGCAAGGCAACTACGCTCATTTCGTATCGTTGTCGCGCCCGCGCGCCGCGCGCCTCACAAGTGTTCAGTCGACGGACAGCGAGTGGGTCTGTGTACAGGGAAATTACGATGCCGCAGATGTGCTGTTCCTGGCTGTGGACAAACAACATCTTTGAATACGCTGCGAAAGATCCAGTCGTCAGGGAAAATGGATGCACTTTATTTTTTGTGGACGTCTCAGTCACGGCAGTGTTAATTTAAGCGTTTGTTCTATACATTTGAAGGATGACTGTTTTGAGAACAAATCCCAAAATGATGCTGGCTTTGCCAGAAAACTGTTGCTCAAAGATAAGTCCGTGCCGACTATTCTGGGCTCAACAACGACGACGCAAACTGTAAGTAATGTATTTAAAACTTTAAACTACTTTTTAAATACGCTGAATCCGCACAGGTTCTGGCTGGGGGCGTTAATAATTGATGCATAGGCACTGACGTTAGCCAATCATAACAGTGGGCGTTAACACTGAACTCTTAAAGGGGAAACACCCCCAAAACAGACTGTTTGAATCAGAGGATGAGAAACAGGTGGGAAAAGGTCATAAATCACTACATTTTAAAAGTTTTTTGTAAAAAAAACTATAGTAATACTATAATTGCACCTAAGGGAACATAATAATAAAATTAAAAAACCCATGTCATGACCCCTTTAATCGAGGTTGTGGTGAAATGGAGTCAGTTATACAATTTGAGTAAGATATAAAGTGGAGTCAGATATTAAATGGTGTCAGATAAGTTTAATTGGAACTAAATTACTTTGCCACGCGGAAAGACATAACACGCAGAGACCTTCACCCGTTCTATCCGAAACCGCCATTGGACCGCTTTAGATGGGCTTACAACGTCTGCAGAAGTTATTATTGATAATTAACAAAGGTTTCGATGTTGATGTTTGGTTGAAAATGTTTAGTTTGAGGTCAACATCATGGTGATCAGCGTTTGCTTTAGTTGTGCTCTTGACCCTTGGCTTTGCTACTTTTTTTCCAGCAATTGCAGGTGTTTTCAGAAATAAACGCAGCATCTTTTTTTCTGTCGTCTATTGGCTCTACTACAGTGCTATCATTCATTCAAGTGCGATTAAACCATTCAATCATGATAAGACAAAAAAATGACTCACATTTTTACTGACATGCACCTGTAAACAAACACCCGAAACGTGCACAGAAAGCTGCTTCAGACAGAACTCCAGCGCCGCATTGAGATTCCCTACTTGTTAGACCTACTGTACCTGAAAATCTTAAATCACTGTAAACAACCAAAACAAAACATTTTTAACCTGCATTTTAGCAGGGCAGGTAAAAATCTGAACCGAAAACCCTGTGTTTAACCCTGCTACATTAAAGGTGGGGTAACATGTGAGGAACTCTGGGTTTGAGTGTCATCGTGTGTCTGGAGCTGCTATCCTGTTGGCAACTAATAAACAAACTCTTGATTGTAATTACTGTTGTGAACTCTGTTTATTTTATTTTTTTGCATTATTATCAGGTGTCTTCAATAATGCTCAATCATCACTCAATTATTCCCTTAATTATCTCAATAACTTTAACACTGCTTCAGTTTTCATTTAACACTCTGTAAATGAAGTAAAAAGATACAATTAAACAAATATTTTAAATATACTCTCTTGATGTTGTTTCTACATTAATTTGTAGATTTAATGTGACATTTTTTGTTTTTGTTTTGTAGCTAGAAGTATGGCAGAAGAGATGATCGGTTGCGCTTTTCACTTTCTGCAGTGATCTGTCACGCCACATTTAAGAGCACCAAAACGGTATTTCACAAGTTCACACTCACACGCGTGCTGTCTGGGGTAGGGCTCCGAGCTCGAAATTTGACCCGAACCCAGAGTACTCTCCCCGTGTATGTAAGTGGTTAGAACTAAAAGTGTGGAGAAGGGGTGGTGAAGGGGTGCTGATAAACTCTCAACAAACTGAGGTAAGACTGCTGAATATATACCTCTTATTGTTGATTGGCTGAGTGCCAAAAGCTTGGCGGGCGGGCATTTCGAGAAGGGGCATGGATGCTTGGCCAGGAGGGCCTGTGAGGGCGGCTCGCGAACGGGGGGCAGCTGTAATTTGGAATGATCAGTCGGGAGGGCTCGCACCTGTTTCTTGATTGAGGCAGTTTGAGGCATCATACGGGTGAGCTCTGCCGACCGATGGGCAAGGAACGGCGAGACGGCAGACCGAGAGGGCCTGTGTAGCTCGACAATGGAGTGACAAATTTTGGAAGCCCGGTCGGGAGATTTCTCGCTGCGTCCGCTGTGAGGTCAATACTTGTTGGATGGAAAAGAGTATACACAAAAAAAGAGAAAAGCATGGAGTACTCGACTGGGAGATTTTTCGCGGCGTCCACTGTGAGACCAAATGCTCGCTAGACAGAAAAGAAAGCATAAGTGCTCTACCGGGGGAGTTCTCGCTGTGAGATCAATGCTCGCTGGACGGAAAGAGAAAACAAGAAAAGAAAAAACGTGAGTGCTCATCCGGGTTTCTTGCTGTGTCCACTGGGAGACCAATGCTCGCTGGACTGAGAGAGAAACCTAAGTGCTCTATCGGGAGAGTTCTCGCTGCGTCCGCTAGGAGACCAATGCTCGCTGGACGGAGAGAGAAACCCGAGTGCTCTACCGGGAGATTTCTCACTGCGTCCGCTGGGAGACCAATGCTCGCTGGACTGAGAGAGAAACCTTAGTGCTCTACCGGGAGAGTTCTCGCTGGCGTCCGCTAGGAGACGCTCGCTTGACGGAAAGAGAAATCAGGAAAAGAGAAAATGCAAGTGCTCTACCGGGAGATTTCTTGCTGTGTCTGTGGGAGACCAATGCTCGCTGGATGAGAGAGAAAACCTGGACGTAGAAGAGAGAACGGGAAACAGAAGGCATGTGCGTTCGACCGGAAGATTTTTCAATGCGTCCGCTGGGAGACCAATGCTTGCTGGATGGAAAGAAAAACCCCGGGTGGACAACCCGAAGAGTTTGAATCGATGAGAGTTTGGTGGGCATTTTTTATGTGGAACTGGTTGCTCCTGATGTAGCTCTGAAAAGCATCTGAGGACCATCTCCCGAGAGCTTGGATCTGCTGTTGGGAGAGGCCTTTTGGGGCTGCTGAGGTTGCTGCCCCCATACGGAAAGAGGGGCTTGAGAAATTCTTTGCTGGGACACCTGACTGTTGGAGAACGGATTTGAGGTGTTTCTGGAACCAAAAGCGTGTCACAGGTTTGTTAGATTCATCTTTGAGGGTTCCAGGGGAGAGCTTCTCCATTGAAGATATGCCAGAACGGACTGGTATAGTTGGATTGGTGAAGAGAGGTTACAAATGTAGATGAAATTACCTTTTTTGGTTTGGTCAGTCTTTGCTTAATCAAATATGAGATTGTTTCACCATCTAGTACTGATAAGTCTGAGATGGTGGGGTGGATTTTTGGGTCGAATTTGGAAGTGATAGCGAGTTCCGAGCATCTAAGAAAACTGAAAAAGGCTTAACATGGCATCGAGTGTGTGGGAGGTATTGAGGGGCTGGTAGCCGGTGCGGAGGGCGTGAATACATTTGGTGAGAATGTCTAGCATTATGGGTTTCCTGGTGTCGGGACGGGTGGGCTCTTTGAAACCCTTTGATCAGGAGGGAGGTTTGTGAATTGTTTATCTCGGGGGAGGGAGCACCATACGTCAATGTGTGGAAAAACTGAATGCCGCTCAGGTAACCTTTGATGGACCAGACTTGGAGGCCCTTAACGGTATTAAGGTAGGAAATAAATGAGGTGATTGAAAGGAGAGAAAAATATCGGGGAACGGCATGTTATAAGAGACGTGGAATGCTCTAAAACTTCTCCAAGCGGTCACGTAGGATTGGATTGTCCTGGGAGAAACTGCTTGGAGGATGGTGTCTAGCGATGCGTTGAGGAGGAGTTTTAATGGGTGGGTTACGGGAATATCAGTTCCGAATGGCGAGGTACCGGAGTTGGGAATTGGTCCACCTCTGGAGCCAGCGTCCTGAATTTCTGAGAGGATCTGTGTGCGGATGTTTTGAGACACTGGTGGCGGTTCCATGGTGACGGTGTTGTACGGCACGGGTATCTGTGTTGCTGTGAAGAGAGAATGTTGTGATTTAGGTTGCATGAGAGAGCTTGGAAGGTTACAAGCCGTGGCTGCGAATGTTGGCGGCGGCCTCACGCTTAGATTACCCTACGATCAAAGTGCATCCATCCATAATAAAAGTATGGCCGTCTGCTGGAAGGTAGTCATTTTAGTCGATAATGTTTTAAATATGGATATTCTTCTTACACCAACACATCAATTCACTTCAGAAGTCCTTTATTAACCCCCACAGAGCCGTGTGGAGTAATTTTATGATGGATGGATCCACTTTGATGGACTTTAGCCAGGACATTTTTTTAATATAACTCCGATTGGATTCGTCTTAAAGAAGAATGTCATAGGATGGCTTAAGGGTGAGTAAATTTTATTTTTTCTGTGAACAATAACCCTTTAAATCAGCATAGACTAAAATATCGAGTCTCAGGATTTAAGAATTGATATCAATTCATAAAAATTTGAATTAAGTAAAATCAATATTTATATTTTTTAACCCAGCTTGTATGATACCATTATTGTTAGAAATTCTTAACTTTATGAATTAGAAAGCTGAATAGGGGCATTAGTCTGGAAACACAAATATTTTTTTCATAATCAGAGTTATTTTTTCCATACTTTTCCAGACCTGGTGAAAACTAAACATTTACTGGTTAATGTTATTTTTTAGTACTATTTTTCTTTATTAATTTTCATAATAACTTCATAATGTATTTTGTGAAGTCAGAGAATGTTTGTACGTGTGTGCTGAGCAGAGAGATATATTTTGCTTAGAGGTATGTGTGCAATGCAACATGTTCACTGAGCAGAGATGTTCCACTGATACATCAGATGTCTACAGTTTGCAAGGAAAGGAATGTTTCAACTGATGCAATGCCCCACAAAATGTATGCACTGTGGATAGTTTCTTAATATGGAAAGTGGATTGCGCCATATGTAAGCATGACATTTTAATTTAAGAAGCTCAAGCAACATGTTTTGCTACCTGACAAGGAAGTTGTACGGTACGGTGCTCAGTGATATAAACTCAATCCTTACTGTACCACCTCAGAGAAACAGGGGGGGAAGCATGATTTTCAAATCTACACCTGGAAATGACTCAAATTACATTCCATACTTTTCCAAACTGCGTAGGAACCCTGAGGTTTTTCCCGTCTCCAACCCCAGCACTACAACCAAGACACTCAGTCTGGTAGAATGAAATATAGTCTTTTATTTTAGTAAGAAATAAAGAACAAACAGAAATAGTCTCAGGAGGGGGTTAAGCCAAAACAACAAACAAAATCCAATTCTTTCTATGGTTAAAAAAACTAACTAACTTAAAATATTTTTAAAAATAAACAGGGAACTTCCCTATCTCCCTAACTAAACCAAAAACTGGAGAAAACTGTTAAATACCAATTTTGGCACCCACCTCCCTACTTAAAAATAAATAATTTGGTTCAATGGATCAAGTTTTATACACAGGTTTCTTGTATACAAACAATACCGGATGCGCGCGCATCCAAGAGGCAAGACCGCTATATGTTATGCCGAGTTCTGTAAAAGAACATTGTAATTAACGTAGATTTCGCATTGTTTGTAAATTCTTGTTGACTCAATAATAAACTGCAATTTCAGAGTTGAATCTGTTTGCTTGTGTTTCATTTGCATATTAATATAACATTATGTAAAAAGTTAGTTAGTTGACTAGTACACTCAAAAAAATAAATTGTTGAATGAACATGATTTAATACACAACCAACACCATCAGATCACCATTCCTATTTGTTCATCTGGCTGTTATAACTTATGTACAGCAGCCAAACAAAACTTAAAGTTAATAATTTAAGGGTGAAGAGCACAACTAAAACACATACTGATCTCCATAATGGTGACTTAAAAATTTGATTTTCTCCTTTGGTGATTCTGCTTTCCTGTGCTTTGAGTGAATGAGAATACATTTGATTAGTCTAACACAATACAAACATGTTGATTCAATTAGTTGCAAAGAAGTTGCATTGACATATTACAATCATGTTCAATTTACAAACCAATATTGTGTTCAAATAAAATATTCAAATCTTGCTTAGATGCATAATGGGTGATACGATTAAATCATGTTCATTCAACAATTTATTTTTTTGAGTGTATAAAATTGTCCAACTAAGTTTGCGAATCATAAAAACCTGACATACCCTATGCATTTAGGTTAGTTTACAGCACAACAGCTCCGCGTCATCTCTGCTTCTGCTAGATATAGCCGTAAAGACTGTTGCTTTCTGCCTCTTAGATGCGCGCGCATCTACGTGATGACGTTGCACAGAAACCCATGTATACAATTCAATGTTGGGTGGCACACAGCACAACACTCATATAAAGCACTCAAGTTCAGTCTTCAAAGTCAACAATCATCACAATCATCAAGTACATGGTTATTTTGAAAAACGGAGACATTTCCCTTCGGTTGTGCCCTTAGTTTACACGCAAATGGAGAATTCGCCTCTGGAAACGATTCTTTCTAAAAACTCAGGCCAGTGTGGAGATTTTTGAAAACTTTGTTAAACTGAGAAAAACTGAGTTTTAGGCAGTCGACGTCACAGTATGCGACAGAACTTGCACTGCGTCAAAAGTGCGACCTATATTTTCGGGATTCTGATTGGCTAACGTGGGCTTGAGCTTCTCGTTACACTGCCACCTATAGGTTTGGCATGCTCTTGACGGCATATACACGGGTTTGTGTAAACGAACACTTCTCTGAAAACGGAGAGGGTGAAATGTCCTTTAATGAAAATAACCGGCCACGTGTAAACGTAGCCTGAATCTTTATTCCCCTTCCTTCCAGTCACCTTCCAATCACGACAGGTAGGGGACATAACAAGGTAACTGGGATCAGGTGGCAGTCGGTAATGCCTGTTAAATAAAAGCATGGAGGAATGATAGGGAACGAGGAGAAACAAACCAAAAACAACATTACACTTGATCACATCCCAAATACAATACACAAAATTAAACAATATGTCCTGAGACGTAACAATATCTGAACATGCAATATATCAAAATAACGTTTTTTAAAAAGCAAAATTTTGACCCCTTTCACACAGCGTGTTGATCCCGGGAAATTGCTGTAAAATTGCCAGAGTGCCTTCTGTGTGAACGCAAACACGTCCTGGGATTGATGCTGTGATCGATGTCGGGATGGGGACCAGTAACACTGGCGGGATCAGTCCCGGAACGCGCCCTGTGTGAACAAAAGCCAGGACCAATGCCGTAAGGGGTGTGTGGTAGTGATGACGGACGTGCCATCCCCCGACTCTGTTGCTCTTAGAAGAAAGTTTGTGTTCGTCATCAACAAAGAACGAATGGAAAAATGTCTGTAAACTGGAATGAATCAGAGACCAGGAGCTCCTCACTATCCGCGCTGAAGCTGAGAGCGTTCGCCAGCTTTGTGGAACGGGACGCGATGCGTTAGTGTACATGTTTGACGCGTACATTACACGGCACATCCTGACGTCACATGTCTTTACGGGATGTGTGTGAACGCACTCACAGATCCCGGAAAATCACTGGCTGAAGCTTCACGTCCTGCAGCTCGTCCTGGGTCGACATTTCATTCAGTAACATTAAACAGTTTTGATTTATACGCTGTTTAATGTTGACGATCGCGTTATTTTACATGTGGGTCAGCACAGCTTATCATGTGTTTCTGCTTTTTCTTCACATCTGTTTGGATCTGAAGATTCAGTTCTCTTTCAGAAGATGTGTAATAATGCAGTGAAAACATGGATTGCTGGAAAATAAGAATTGATATCCACCGAGTTGGGGGTCACACATACATCAGACACGGAGCTTTTGTAGTTTTCTGCTGATCTCTGGGATGTTTTCTTTCACATGCATCTCTTCCACCTCCTGTCTCACATTTTTGCGTTTCTGCTCATAAAAACGCTTAGACTCTTTAAAATGTCTGTCCTTCATTTTCATTTGCTCCTCTAGCTTTTTAATTTCCTGGTCTTTTCCCTGGCCGGATTCCTTCAGCTGTCTAATGGTCTCTTCCAGTTTGGTCTTTTCTTCATGAAATGTGTCTATTAATCTCTGTATCGTCTGATTGCATTGGTTTCTAAGCTCTTCTTCTTTCTTCTTCAGCATTTCTTCCACATGATCAAATATGTCACTGGTGTAACATTGATCCTTATTCTTGCGCAACATGTCATCAACCTTATCCAGGAACTCTAAAACCTGTTTGCGGTCATGGATTTTTTTGTTGTTGAACACGTGATACCGTTCGCCACAGGATTTTATGAGGCTTTTTAATTCAGGTCGTGCTTCACTCAGAATTTGCTCGATGCTTTCTGTGAGTTCATCACCGTGTGTGAAGAGGATGAGTGTGTGTTTATCTGCTTCTTCTCCAAATATAGCCCTGATTCTCTCCACTGAACGTCTCTCTTCTTCAGTGAACGGTCCGACCTGAATGACCAGGATGATGGCGTGAGGTCCAGGTGCCGTCATGTTTATACACTTACTCATCTCCTTTATGAGTTCTCTTTCTGAGAGTGAAGTATCAAAGATCCCTGGACAATCAACCAGCACCAGCTGACGGTCAGCCACTTCTCCAGTCTCCTTCCAGCACTCTTTAGTTACAGATGAAGCTTTTCTGGCGGCTCTGAAGGCTTTTCTTCCCAGGATTGTGTTTCCAGAAGAGCTTTTCCCTGCTCCGGTCCTTCCCACCAGCACCATCCTTCTCATCGACACTGAAGAATACAGTAAAAAAGAGCTTTATATGGAGAATGCAATGATTCATCAGAAGGGTTATTTTTTTATAATTTTTTTTGACCAGATAATGTTTACTAAATAAATATGAACAGACACAAACAGTGTATGATGTGGGCATACTTACTATTAGGATATGGTAAATCAAAACTATCACTTCTTTTCTTTGTGTGAACCTCATCTGGATCTAAAACATGAAGAAACTGGCATAAAATGACAGCAGGAATAGATTTAAAGCATTTTTACATAGATGTACAAATCTACTGTGGGATTTTTTCAATTTTATTTTTTTACTTGAGACACATTTGCTAGCCTACTGAACTGTGGCAGAATCAGAATGCGAGACGTTATATGCTTCATTGCCGTCTAATTACATACAAACATGTCCAAATTGTTCTTATTTGCTGGCCTATCTTTATTTAAGCATTTATTTTTAAGTAATTAAGCTTAAATCCTTATTTATGCATTTCCAAAATAGCACACTCTAAAAAAAAACCCTACTTAACATTTACAGAGGACTGTTCAGATTTATTAAGGTAAACACGTATCCTACGTCAAACTATAAAACTATCCTAGAACAACAAATAGGCTGAGCAATCAGAATAACAGTTTACTAAATATCTGTATGAATAAACTACACTTTAAAGTTACCTTTTGTTTCTGGTGTGCTACTTGAAGACGACATTACTCATATTCGTGTAGATTGGAGAGACATCCGTGCAGGTAATGGCGAATCTCTCGACTGTGCGCGAGCAGAGATCAGGTGTCACGCACAACTCGTTAAGCTTGTTCGACTTGAACCGGCGCTGCACAGACTGATCGGTGAATGATCGGTATCAAAGTACCGCGAGAGCGAATAGAGAGTAGTCGGCTCCTTATGTTTTTGAATCGCTCTCGCGGTACTTTGATGTCATAAACCACCTAAAGATGGTTTGTGTCATGTTCAAATAACGAATAAAACAACAATTCAATTCTTATATATTTTTTTTACATCCATTAAATAATAATAAGAGCATGTGTTTATACAAAGTTAATTTTTACCGATTCAAAAGAGAAAAAAATAAAAAATAAGCCTTTTATAACATAACTTTTACTCCAAGCTATTGAACATTTCCACTGTTATCTCATGAGTGTTTAAACAAACAAAAATAGCCCATCACTGCTACAGAAACACATTTCCGAACACGTGACTCAAATCCTGATTGAGATAATAGACTAACTGCAGCCTATAAGACCTGTTCCATATTTGTATAATGTAACTAAATATTACATTATTAAACAGCCACAACATTTTCACTCAGCAACAACACAGTGCACACTAAAATTAAGATGCAAAATAACTAAATAATAATCATTTTAATAATAAAGACCTTATAATTCTCAAATGAAAAAGAAAGAGTTTCATAATGCTCATAATTGCATTTGGGAAATAACAATACTTCACCATAAAACACTATAATAAGGAGCAATGAGTGATGAATCTGATGAGTAATGGAGTGATGAGGTCCTCTGCTGGCGGACTGATGGAACTGCATTAGATGGTAGTTTGGCCAGTTCAAACAACACATCTGGTCATCTACTGAACCAGTCAAATGAATGAGACTTACCACAGAATGAACTTGCAAAACAGTATAATAATACAGAAACAGCTATCTAAAATAACACATAATGTACAGTCATAATATGGACCTGGACGGAAGAATAAGGACTGACTTAGATAAATATGAGACACTGGCCCAAGAATGTTGAGTACCAATGCTGTATTAGCCTGCTTATTACATGGCTAAATGCCTAAAAAATAATAGATAACATAAAAATATTGATTTAAGTTCAATTTACATGATTACACATCACCATAATGACAAATAGTTTATTTTAATGCAAAACAATTTGACAAGATACAAGACAAACATTACTAAATTATTTTTGACTATTAAATGTACAATCCATTATAGAGCAGTTTTTAAAATCTTTCAACATATAGGCCTACTCAAATGATCTTCTACTACAAACACTTATAATAAAGTCAGATCTCTGCTGATGATCCTGTAAGGTTCAATAGTCCCTGTTTTAACCTCATTCATTAAGATGTGTTTAAATCACCTGACACACTGTTAGACCTCACCAGGCTTTTTTACAGTAAAATACTGGCAACAGAAGTTATTGTTAATTGTACAGTATATTACTGTAAAAATGCACTAAATTAAATCTCGAGTTAAAACTAATTTCACTTGCAGAAACCGACTGCCTTAAATTGACCAACTGTCATTTATATGTATTAACTAAAATGTATAATGCATTAATAATGCGAGTAAAGTATTACTGTGAACTTATTTCATTTGAGACCCCTAAAAAACTATTGTACATACAGATTTCTACTGGACCATCAACAACACAGTCACCGCCTGTTAAATAAAGCAACATGCAGCGCTCATCAATGTTTCTAGATCTTCTGCTGGACTGAATCACAGGCTCTACTCTTCAGCACAATGGTGATCCGGAAAACTACATTTTACAGTAAACTACTGGCAACAACCTGTTTTATAACTTACAGTTTATTACTGTTTAAATACTTTTCGTGGGTGTGTCTTTTATCTTACACTGTTAACCCTTTCAACCCCACAGGAAAATCCACACTACAAAGAGTAAAAGTAACATTGACGCAGTGAGATAATAAAGTGAATATGTAAGTGATTGTTGAGCATTCGTGATGAACACCTGCTGTTAACAAGCAGAATCACTGAAGGAAAGAGGAACACAAGAACAGAAAATAGAGAAACACAAGAACTACAACTGACTTCCAGCCATTACACATTATTACACGTATTATTAACCAGTTTGACTTTATTTCTGTCATCCATCTACAGAAGTAGTTATTGAGATGTTTAATTGAAATGTTTGAAGTTACCATTATAGAGATTAGTGTTTGCTTTAGTTAGGTTGCTGATGCTGCGTTCGTTATGGTCTTGTTGCTTGAGCTGTGTTTTTGCAAGTCACACTTGTGCACACACACAACTTGTGAATGATTGTGGTTATATTGATTATGATGAAAAAAAATCTTCATGATACATACATTTAAATAAAGTAACATGACAATAAGGTCTTGTTAGCATTTATTATCTTGTAGATGTTATACATTTGTCAGTATATGTCAGTTGTTAATAGGTATAATAAATTCCAAACATATCAGTAAATATACTAAAATTACACTCTGAAAAAATGTCCACTGATCATTAGAAACTACAAAACTACAGTAACAGAGCAGAGGATCTTCTGTGACCTTCTGACAAAGTTCAATCATATTTCAGAAAGTTATGAGCTAAACTTTTCTCACAGAAAATTAAAATTGTATTTTTAATAGGCAAAACTTAAACTGTTCTGATATATCGTGCATAATGCAAATGAGCAGAAAGGTGCCGTTAATAAGTGCCTGAATATTCAGTAAGCCATAAAATGTCTGTTATAAGACTCTATCTAAAAAATGTTTTGTATTCGTAGTTCAGAAAGGATATATATGACTGTAAGCAGTGTAATCTTGCACTGTTTCAGAACCAAATATCTGTTTTAACATTTAACAGTATTTTTTTCAAATATGTGTAAGTACAATGTAGCTAAAATATAATGAATCTTTCAACTCACAAACAGAGACTGTTAATTATCAATTAATATTTTGTTAATTTTGTTCCGATACATCATTTCCCCATAAACAGCGCAGACTGTTATCCACATAGGTTATATTAAATCAGGTTTTATGCAATAAATCAAAAGCATACTGCACATATTTTATTTAAATGTAAAACTCACTGTTTGGAGGCTGATGTTTGCTTCCTCTTCTGTTGAATAATCCCAAACTTCCCTGATCTTCACCTGTTACAACAAAAGTATTATCATTAATGATGAAATAATGAATTGAAATGTCTTATTGTGGTAATTGTAAGGTATTTCATCTCTCAATACAATATTTAGATTTTAAATTCACAGAACTTGTATTAAAGCACTGCATTATTTCAAAAGAACAGAAATGAACAGACTCACCAGGTTGTGTGGATAATCTGCTCCAATCGGCCATCACACATTTGTCACTTTTGGACAGCGAAGCACTTCAGATATTAAGAAACAAGCTGTTACAGCGACCTTTGCATTACTGTAGGTGTGTAAAGTTGTGTTAAATCAAAAGTTGTGCCCTCATGACAACTCAGAAACTGGTTGTACTTGATATTTGGCATACGTTCCAGGCAACTCCCTGACATGATCCTATCAGTGCATTGAGATCTGTCAGAGGACTGCCGGTGTTATATCTGCACAAAATAAAATCTTAAAAACACGGTCAATGACTGTCAGTTGTGCCAACGCTCTGTGTTTGCTGAGTATTCGGTTGCTGAGAATTGTAAAAACACCTCTCAAAATAATTGCTACGGATTCGAAACGATTCGAAAGTATAGGAGACAGTGTGTAAACGTGATTGACACTAGGGCTGTCAATCTTCCTCTATAATACTATTCGAATTCCATTCCTTATTTTATTTAATATTCGAATAATATTCGAATATTAAATGCTCAAATTCATCCTATTATTAATATTTGCGACATTACACAGGCTTATGGATCGTCAATGCCACTATAGCATTTGGTTGTTGTTACACGTTCTGTCCACTAGAGGGACAGCTAACATTACAATAAACATTTAGAAACGGGTGATCGCGTTTTTTTTATTAACAATAAAACAGCGGAACAAAATGAATGACTTTAATTTGGCAACTTGAATGGACATTTTTCCACTGATCAGTTGTCTGATGTTGTGTCAGAGTTTCACAACTCTGTCAGTGATTGTTGCGCGGCTAGGACAGCAGACAGCTGGTAAGCCCCGTGATGAAGAGAAGAAAATAAGTCATTCTTGCCTGTTTTAGCAGCGGTTCCTTGGACAGATCGCCTATAGCTTGTCATGGTGTAGCGTTGTCAGATGTGCTCTAATGGTGCGTTCACACCGGACGCGAATAGCGCGTCAGGCGCGAATGGACACAAAAGTGGTCAAGTGTATAACTAGACGCGGCAGGCGCGAATTTGACGCGCTATTCGCGTCCGGTGTGAACGCACAGTAAGGTTGCAAGTTGAGGAGTGATATTTCATTCAGACTTTATTTGTGATTTATGATTTGAAATCCAAACACCTTCCACACATCGCTTCTCAAATTGTCAGGAGTGGTGATCTCCGTTTCCATGGAGACATTGCTCGCCGCCATTATTGACAGTATTGTTATGACGATGCAGCGTGGACAACGCGCACAATTGTGTTACGATTCAATTTTTTTATTGTTTATCAGACGAAACAAAAGCATTTCATTTTCACATGCCTGTGTAAGCCAAGTTGGTGAGAAAGGCAAGATATCATATAATATTTTTTTTTATAAAAAATAAAAAAGCTATATTCGAATAGTAACTTCAGCATTCGAATAGTATTGATTTTTTTAATATTCGAATTATATTCGAATTTCGGAATTCGTTCCAACAGCCCTAATTGACACAACGTGAGGTCGTATTTATATACGAGAATTTCGGACTCAGTGTGCAAGAACATTTTGCGTTAACATTAACGCATTATACATAAGAACATTATACATTATATAATATTATGCTCTATCATTATCATTGTATCATAATCGATTAATGTTATTATGCAACGAGGTTGATCTCAATTTTGCCGCCCTGAAAAAATGTAATGCCCATCCGTGAATTTGTGTCTGGCACCGGGTCTGTGTAAACAAGTAATAGTTTTGTCAAATTAAATAATTTGGCTAAATGTAATGTAATATTAATATAATAGTTTGAATATTTTATTGTAAATGTTATAATAAAAATAATAACCTAAAGGGAAAATAAGTTTATCTACTCACAGTCTCCTTTTCCAGATGCATCAATCACTGAAGGAGAAAATCACAAATTTGCACACTATTATGGTGACCCTTGACCCTTTTTAACTTTAGATTTAGTCTGGCAAATTAAGTTATAACTGCCAGATGAACAAAGAGACATTTTAATCTGGGGGTGTTGGTTATGTTATAACAATCCTTTTTAGACTTGAATCACTGAACTCATTTAGAGCCTGGTCTTTGAATTAGATTTACTTTATTGATTATAGCAGCACTGGCCTTGTCGAGTATAATAATCGTAACTTTTTTATGTAATCCAAAGGCTTTCTTAAGTTATTTGATAAAATAAAATAAACTTTCTTTTAGGTACACACAGACATCAAGATTAAGCGTATGAATCTCAACAATGGTGATAAACAGATCAACTCTGAACATTAGAAAACAATTGACTAATAAGTCATATAAAAACAGCAGAAATAAAATAGGAAGAATAAAAGAAATTAACAAGATGATGTACCTCAATATTTATTTATGCAGCAATGCGTGATGGGAGCCATGAATGAGATTTGATTGGTGGCACCCAGAATGCGCTGCAACATGCTTTATAATTGTCACTATTGTTGAGATTCACAGGCTGATTCTTTATCTCAGTGTGTCTAGATGAAAAAAAAATATATATGAGAATGGTGAGTTAAGGTGTGATGCGAAACGTAAAGATTTGTTATGTTATGTATAAAACAATACAACTATAATGCAATTCTTATATTATTTTTGCATCCATTAAAGAATTTTAAGAGAATGTGTTTATACAAAGGTAATTTTCAACGATTCATCCTGTGAGCATTGACTAATTTTGCTAGCACGGGTCACACATCTTGTTGTACTACTACGCATATTTTATTTAAATGTAAAACTCACTGTTTGGAGGCTGATGTTTGCTTCCTCTTCTGTTGAATAATCCCAAACTTCCCTGATCTTCACCTGTTACAACAAAAGTATTATCATTAATGATGAAATAGGTGTGATGCGAAACGTAAAGATTTGTTATGTTATGTATGAAACAATACAACTATAATGCAATTCTTATATTATTTTTGCATCCATTAAAGAATTTTAAGAGAATGCGTTTATACAAAGGTAATTTTCAACGATTCAAAAATGCATTAAAGATAAAATGTATGATTAAAACCTTTTGTTCACATGTAAAGGTACATTGCCAATAGTGAAACACTTCCTTAGCTTTATCTTTAACTTTTATTATTAAATTGCCACAACATTTTCACTCTGCAACAACACAGTACACACCAAAATTAAGATGCATAATAACTCTTTACGATTCTCAAATAAATAAAAAAGAGAGAGAGGTTTATTATGCCCATAATTGCAGTTGGGAATGGCAAACAATTATTCACCATAAAACACTATAATAAGGAGCAATGAGTGATGAATCTGATGAGTAATGGAGTGATGAGGTCCTCTGCTGGCGGACTGATGGAACTGCTGACAGAATTGCTTCACTTTAAAATATAATTACAAATTTGGCCAGTTTTCAATTGCACGCAAACAACACATCTGATCATCCACTGAACCAGTCAAATCCATGTATCGTACATTAGCCTGGTTATTACATGGATAAATGCCAATATATATATATATATATATATATATATATAGATAACATTAATATTGATTTAAGTTAAAATTATTTTA
Source organism: Phoxinus dragarum (assembly GCA_033366665.1). Classification (NCBI taxonomy): domain Eukaryota; kingdom Metazoa; phylum Chordata; class Actinopteri; order Cypriniformes; family Leuciscidae; genus Phoxinus; species Phoxinus dragarum. The sequence goes on from JARPMJ010003844.1 coordinate 24,896, forward strand.
TTACAGATCACCATAATGACAAATAGTTTATTTTGATACGAATCAATTGGACAAGATACAAGACAAACCGTTTATTAGTATTTCAACATATGATCTGTAACCTACTACAAACACTTATGGATAATAAAGTCAGATCTCTGCTGATGATCCTGTGAGGTTTCAATTATTACAGTGTCTTAATTCATTTTTTCAGTTTTTTATTCCCGTTTTGCTAAATAAACGAACAAACAAATAAATAATCTCAAAAAATAAAGAAATAATTATTTGAGTAAGAAAGAAAGAAAGAAAGAAAAAAAAAAAAACAGACATTACATTTAAAAAACAAGTACATTTTGTGTTACAAACTTGACATTAAATATTTAGCCTATCAATAAAATATGTCAGATGACATCTAAGCTGCAATGTTGACTTCAAAATCAGTTTGAAAATATTATAGACAAGTGGTCATGAATGAAGATAAAAATATGACGTTGTCCATCAAATTGGCATCATGTCGGATCTTTTCATGTAAATCGCTTGCATAAGCAGGTGTGTGTCGGTGCTCCATTAGTATCCTCACTTTACAGCGGAAGAATTCACTGCAATGCAGCAGACACGTGAGCATGTATTGATCTTCTGTTTGGACTCGGAGTTCGTTTTTTCTTATAGTCTACATAATATCGTTTTCCCCTCATGCTTTTTATTAAATACAATTAATAAAATAAAATAAAAAATAAATAAATAAAAAAGCATGAGGGGAAAACGATATTATGTTATTCTGCGCATAATCGTGAAAATCTCGTTGGCCTATACTACTTTTAATTTTATTGAAACAAACAAACAAACAAACAAACAAACAAACAAACAAAAACTTAAATGACAATCAGTTCTAGAACAGGACCCTGACTGCTCACTCCTTAGGAGTATTACCGCCACCTACTGTACAAGATTACGTCCTGATATAGCCAAAAGCGCAACACTGTCTGTTTACAAGCACTGTACATAAACTGTGTCCGTAAATATTTCCGCAGATTTAGACGTAGATAAAGACTTGAAATAACTTAATTTGTGTTCCGAAGATGAACGAAAGTCTTACGGAGTAATTACTGACAGACTTTTGGGTGAACTATCCCTTAAACTTTAAAGGTTGTATCAGCGATTTCAGGCACAAAAATAAATGATCACATTCATCTAATCTTTCCTAACGATCCGCTAGCTGCCCGCCCCATAGGCAGGCCGTCAAAAAAAAAAAAAAAAACGCATCTCTGTAGGCAGCCTAAGCTCTGCACACAAAAACAATTGGTTTCACCGACCACTCAAAACCCAAATAAATAGTGTTCAACCAATCACCGACAGGGTTTGACTTCGCGTGCAGCGGTGCACGAGCGCAAAACCTCACAACACCCAGCCCCTGTCTGTGATTGGTTGAACACTATTTATTTTGGTTTTGGGTGTGCTATTGCTAACTAATAGTTTGATTGCTAGCTAATGCAATCTTATTATTTAGTCATGTGACAAAAATAAAAGAAATTGAATTAATCCTATTAGGGAACCATAATAAATGCAATTAATTGGGTTGTTTACAAAAATACTTTATTCAATGATGTTGAAATTATGTGAACATTATGTTAATTTAACTTAATTGATTAATGTGGAACCGATGAACATGATCATGTAAATCCCACACGTTTTCTTTTTTTAGTTCGGAAGGTCTGAACGCAAGTGTACAGCGAAAGATGTATCGCCTCCAGAGATTTTCTTCATACAGATCCCATTCTCAGGCATGCTTAACAATGAACAAATCATTGCTAAATGTGCATCAACATCCAGTAAAGATAAACAAAATCCTAGAAGAACCTATAAATTAATTGACGGAGCTCCTTCAGACACTGAAATAAGGATAAGAAAATCTTATGTCATGTCATTCGACAGTAGAAACATGAATGCTGAATGGGTGTATGAGATACTGAACCAGAGTACTTTACCTGAAAATAAGAAAGATGAAAGGGATCCAAACTGTTCGAAGCAAATGAGCTTTGGAACGAACACATTTAATGACGAACACCATCATCAAGGTCATCTCGCTGCGGCTGCCAATCACACGTGGTGTATGGTGGCCTATCATGACACGTACTTGATGAGCAACATGGCACCACAGCTTAAGGACTTAAACAAAGGCGTCTGGATAACTCTTGAGAATTATTGTCGAAACATAGTTAATGCAGAAAACGTCCGTAATGTGCATGTGTACACTGGACCACTTTACCTGAGTAAAAAAACAACAACTGGGGGAATTGAGTCTGAGTCTGAGGATGATAATTTATATCCGTCTGACCCAAGTAGAGAGGAGCGTTTGGAAGGAAAAGTGAAGCCAACTCACTTCTTTAAGGTGATAATTGTTGAAAACGAGGATGGGACAGTAGAAGAGCCAGAATGCTATCGGATGCCCAATACGAATACAGAATACGAGACAACCTTAAAAAATTATAAAACCGAGATGCCAGACATACAAGACAATTTTAATTTCCTATCCAACTATCGGAAGCACATTGACGTTATTGAGGCTCAGTCTGGGCTGAAATTCAAAAAAACGCTGTCCCAATGTGGCATATGGTGAACTCTATACAATTACAGACGATTACATTGACAGGAGAACACACAAATGGAAAGTTCTGCAGCGCTACTATAGATGTCAACTGCCTGTTTCAGGCGTGATTGTGTCACAGGAGCGAGAATCCCAGACTGCAGACAAACAAGTGTAGCTTTTCTCAGACTTAAGAAAAAAATTATTCTTTTAAATGTAAGTTTTGGGTTTCAACTTTTGAAATTTTTAACAATGCAAATGTTTAAAATCAATTAAAAAAGCTGTTTAAATTTCGCTTATATCTTATCAAGAAGCGATCTTATAGATTTATGTTTTTCTTTATTTAAATGGGCCAAAGTGAACATATTTAAACCGGTTTTGTTTCAAACTTTCAATAAAGTCCATTACAAACGTTACTGCCGCTCATCAACGGCTGCTGTCACAGTTGCTAGGCAACAACAAACTTTCTCCGTAGGCCACACCGATTTAACAATGCTCGATTCAAACTTGTGGACTTCGAAGGATGCATCCTCTGAATTGACCGTTCGCAAAGACCCGCCCCCCTTAGTTACTGTTGCTATGTCCGACAAGCTACGCCGCTCTCACGCCACACCATGTTCTCATGCAGTGAAAAATACACACGGAGCAGAGAGGAGACTGACAACACGCTGACAGACAGGACAGACCAGCTTACTTTTGATATTAAACAAAGTGTCACCTTTCAAATTTGGTCATTTTTTAAAAGAAATGTAAACAATAAATACCGTTTTGTGGCTCTTTAATGTGTGTGACAGATCGCTGTAGAGCATCAGTTAAAGCTGCTCGTGAACCGATCATCTCTTCCTTCTAGTTCATTTATAGCATCAAATAAACATGAATGAACATCAGAAGGAATGTTGTTTAACCGCGGAAAGACGTCAGTACACTCCGCTTCTCAAGTTCAAATCCTCCCATGTTAATCTACTAACTCTCCCGACTGCTTTGTCAGACAAAATAGCGGATGGTGAAGTATGATTGGTCAGATCGCCTGTCAATCAAACTCCCTGCAAAGGGTCAATTGGGACATGGCTTATAAGTGACGTGTGCAGTAAATTATTATATTTACATCATGACTCAGATCTTCCCTCATTAGTGTGTTTGGATGAACTGACCATCTGAAGGAAAGTTTAGCAGTTATTTCACTAGTTAATAATCCTATACTGTATATGTGCACATCATTCAAAAATAGTTCGTGTGAAATTACAGTATATTCCATGTTAATAATTGCATGACTTTCTTAGTAATTCCACAGTAGGACTTCTCTTGTATCTAACTGCACTCTTGGAATATCATACTGTATTTCTACAGTGCTTTTGTATTACCCAGCATGCAGTGCGGCATGAATAGATTATGCTGTAGAGTTTCTAGATGATGTCACATCTTTCAAAGATGATTCTCAGCAGCGTTATTGTAAAATAATAATCTTTAAACATGTGCATTTCTGGCAAGTGTTTACAGTGCAGCTTTTGATCTGAGAGATTGAGCTTACATGCTTGAATTATTATTTTTATTGTTGACAAACATATTATTATGCTTAAGTATTTCTCTCTTTACAAAACGAAATATTGTGAAATGTGCAGTCCTGCAAATAATAGTGTTTTCTTTGAAGAATCTGAAATAAACCTCACTTATAAAAACGGAATTATATTTGACATTTTGTATGTACTACAATAACCCCATTGTTCACATTGTTTTTAAAGTTCTGATCACTTTTTTCTATTATTCTATTTTATTATAAAAACATAATGAGTGTTTCCAAATTTGTATCTGAGTGAACTAACACATTAATGTGTTTTAATGAGCAGTTAGATATTCACTCATAATTATATCATTATTATCATAATATCATTAGACATAATTATGATCATATCATATCAATTATCTAATCATATCACTCTTCCTTTGATGTGTTTGCTCTGGTTTTGTGTTGTAATTGTTTTGCAAGTTAGCAGGTTGAAACTGAGTCTGTGAATATTAACACTTTTAGAAAGAAATGTGAAACTAGAAAATAAAAATGTAACCATATTCTGTAATGCAACAAGATCAGCCGAAATACAACTATTTACAATCTGCATCGTGGTCTCATTATTTCCCAAATCACCTCCAACATCACAAATGACACTGTAACATTTTACAAAAACAATGAGAAAACATTTCGTTGAATACATTTACCCCATTATGATTATAAACATCAACTTCCTCCCTGTTCTCATGGTTCACATTGTTCGTTGTCTTGTTATCTGGTTAGTTATCACTTCTTAAAATCTGTAATCTCATCTCCTATTGCTCATTTGATCAACTGTTCTCTTCCGGGTCTGTCCCGCTATCATTAAAAATGGCTGCTATTTTAAAGAAACCAGGGCTAGATTCTTAAATGACGAATGACCTCCTAATATCTGCAGATTCTGGTTGTCTTACTGTTCTCATGATCCAGACACTGAATCTCATCACATACTTACCTCTCGGCTATCAGACATCGGCAACATTTTTACTCCACTGTGTACTTCGCCAATCACCCTGTCAAGTGTTACTACCCGATTCTCAGCAACACAATTAAAAAGTTAATTTTAAGTTAAAAATTAAAATACATAACTCCTTAGAATTCTTAAATGAAATCAATATCAAAAAGACAGTAGAGGTTCAATGTGCTCAATTGCAGTTGGGAATGTCAGACAATTCCAGCTGTGATGAATCTGACTGTGATTAGCAGTGGCAATGAGGAGGTCCTCTGGTGGTGCACTGGTGTAACTGCACATATAACAGTACATTGATCATAAAAAATAAATAAAAACAATTAGATGGGAATTCATTTTCATACTAAAAGACAACTATATAACAATGCAAACGCAACATACATTTCATTATTCATCTGATCAGCTAGTTTTTATTTTACCAAAGAAAGAACTTGTATTGTTATACAAAATCTAAAGTACTGTCAGCCAGTCATCATATTAAACCCAGACAGGAGAATTAGGGCTTATTAGATAATGGATATTAAGGCGCTGACGCACAAAATGTTGAGAACCACCTTGAGCATGCTTACACTCTAAAAAATGCTGGGTTGTTTTAACCCAATTTTGGGTCAATTATGGACAAACCCAAACGTTGGATCAAAAATGCAATTAAAAAATGTAACCCAATGGCTGGGTTTGTCCATATTTGACCTGAAATTGGGTTAAAACAACCCAGCATTTTTTAGAGTGTATTATATATATAAATAATTAAATGAATAGATAGGCCTGCACAAAATATTGATTTGAGTAAAAAAAAAAAATATTTTATTACAGATTACCACAATGACAAATAGTTTTTTTTCCCCAACACAAAACAATTGGACAAGCAACGAGACAAACATTACAAAACTAATTTACACATGAATATTTCTTACTATTAAATGTACTCCCTAAATAAAAATAACAACATTCAAAGTTCAAAGCAAAGGGATATATTTCCTTTTAAAGAAATTGCTTTTTAAGGACTACAACAAACGGCTGGTAGGGACTTTTCCTCCCGGGTTAGTGGCATCATGAACACTAACATTTACATAAACCCCGCCCCCAGGAACGCGATTTATAGATTATCAAGAAAGAATATAATCAATGACTAGAAGATAACTACACATAAGCTACATAAAGTCATCAACTAACCATTCAGAAATGTTGTCTACATGTTGTCATTTCTTCTTGAGTCTCTCCATCTTTCTGACTCCGGTTTGAACATAAAAGGCTAAAAGTTTTTGACATTTTCAGGACACAAGCTGTTGAGGCTCCGCCCCCTGTGCCGGGAGCAGCAGCTCATTTGCATTTAAAGGGACATACACAAAAACGGTGTGTTTTTGCTCACCATCATGCTTATAAAAAATATCTGTGGAGTATTTTGAGCTAAAACTTCACATACACACTCTGGGGACATCAGAGACTTATTTTACATAAAGGACATTATACCACCCCTTGAAAAACCTAAGAAGAATATTACTAGAGGATTCTTTAAAAAAACTAAACAATTTATACAGTCTGAGGGTTTTCAATAAACAAATAAATAAATATAATTCTCCTCTTTTTTCCCCCTCCTCGCGTCTGCATCTGTAATCTGTACGTTGTCCTTAAACATCTATCCTCAATGAGTGTCTCTATGGTCTCTTCTTCTATCAGATTTCCACGAGTGAAGAGAATGATGGAGCTACTTTAACACCTCCTGACCAAACAACAGAAAAGCATCAGGATTTATTTGTGTCAGTGAATACAGAAGTATCAAGACACAGACTTCCTCTCTTTTTCCTCTCTCTATTTCTGCTGTTCCTCCTCTTGTCTTAATCTGTGATCATCCTGAAGCGTGTCATTACTGTAGTGTCCTCCTCCATTCTCCTCTATCATTGTGTCAGTCTTCTTCAGTAGATCATTCACTTGCTTTCTTTTTCTCATGTTTTTATTGTTGAAGACGTGATATCTGCCTCCACACTGACCAACTAGACTGTTTAAAGCACTGTTCTGCTTAATGAGTTTCTCTATGGACTGATGTAGCAGATCTCCATGAGTGAAGAGAATGATGGAGTATTTTAACATTTCCTCACCAAACATCATCTCAATCATCTGAAGAATCTGCTGATCCTCCTCAGTGATCCTCATATTCACAGGAAACACAATGAGAAAAGCGTGCGGTCCAGGACTGGATAAATCAACACTTCTCGCTATCTGCTTCATTAACTCATCAGGATTCATCAGTGTGTCGAATAGTCCAGGAGTATCAACTACAGACACAGGTCTGCCGGACACAGTGGCGTGAGCATCTGAACATTTATTGACATATGGTTTAAACTCTTTCCGTCCCAGTATTGTGTTTCCAGATGCACTCTTCCCAACACCACTTCTACCCAGAAGAACAATCCGTCTGGATGGGAGACTGACAGCAGACAGTCTTTGCAGTAATTTTGACTCTGTATGAAAAAAGAAAACAGATCACACAATCACTTATTTTACCTCGTACTTTACACACTGCTCTAACTTACTAATATACTGCAGTTAACATACAGTAAATGCTGTAGCTAAATAATGGGGATAATATTAATGCTGCTCACACTCAAATTACTGATACGTTGAATTTAAATTAAAAAATGTAAAAACAAATAAACATTCACAGACGTGAAAATAGCCTTAAATGGTTCATGGATGCTTTGGAATAAAGACACTCAGCAGATTATTCCTTAAAAAAATGAAAGTGTAAAACAAATTGTAGAAGTTTAAATTTACTGTAAAGTTACTGTAAATTTACTTTTTACCAAATATACAATATATTGCCAAACGTTTTGGGACGCCTGCCTTTACATGCACATGAACTTTAATGACATCCCATTCTGAATCCTTAGGCTTTAATATGGAGTTGGTCCTTTGTTGCTATAACAGCTTCATATTTTCTGGGAAGGCTTTCCCTAAGGTTTAGGAGTGTGATTATGATAATTTTTTGACCATTCTTCTAGAAGCACATTTGTGAGGTCAGGCACTGATGTTGGACGAGAAGGCCTGGCTCGCAGTCTCCGCTCTAACTCATCCCAAACCTTTTCTATCTATTTCCTATCGTTTAAAACGTTTCAGATACGTCCATATTATACGTTTCAGCCTCTATCCAAACGTACAAACTTACAAGAAAGTATGTTTTCTATCTTTGAAAATTACGTATTAATACATACGTATTAACAATGAGACCAGGCTGTCCAGTCAGGATTTAGACCGTACCATAGTACTGAAACAGCTCTCATTAGAGTCACGAATGATTTGCTCTTATCATCAGATCGTGGTTGTATCTCTCTATTAGTATTACTCGATCTTAGTGCTGCATTTGACACTATTGACCACAACACTCTTTTAAATAGACTCGAAAATGATTTGGGTATTAGTGGAATTGTACTAGCATGGTTTAAATCATACTTATCTGACCGTTATCAGTTTGTAGCAGTAAATGAAGAGATGTCTTATTGATCACAAGTTCAGTATGGCGTACCACAAGGCTCAGTACTAGGACCGCTGCTGTTCACTCTGTATATGCTACCATTAGGAGATATCATTAGGAAACATGGAATTAGCTTTCACTGTTATGCCGACGATACTCAGCTGTATATTTCTTCAAAACCTAACGAAACCTACCAATTCACAAAATTAACGGAATGCATAACTGATATAAACTAAATTTGATGACTAGTAATTTCCTACTAAATTCAGAAACAAAAAAAAACTGAGTTTCTCATGATTGAACCAAAAACATCTTCAGGTAATACTGTTGTAAGACTGGAAAAACTGGAAGAACTGGAAGAGAGGGCTACTCTCTAAGAAAACAAAGGAAGTTAACATTTGAACTCACTCTTGTGAAGTAGAGTGCGGATCGGGCCGAATTTTTCAGTCCGAGCCCGGCCCGCGTCCGACAGAGCAGTAACCGAACCCGACCCGAGCCCGACAGGCATAAAGATATTAATGTTCGAGCCCGACCCGAGCCCGACAGTTAAAATCCCATTTTTTTCTCATACTAATGACAATTGTACGTTTGTTTGAGTGGAAAGCCCGCTTTTATTAAGCAACTGTAGGAAGGCAATCGGAAATGTCAACAGGACAAGCGCATCAGCGCGCGGAGCAACAAGCGCTCTTAACACCTGGCGCGCGCACATTATGCACGTGTTTCGTTGTCACGGCTACATAAACAAATGTCCGCACACAGGAAGACGGATGTTATGGTAATATTTTACATGTATTTTAATCACACAAACGAACGTTTGCATCAAGTGAAAGCATCAGGCACATCGGCTACCTACATAAGTTGTTTTAAATTTAAAATGTTCAATGCCTTATCGTGCTGATGTGACCGAGCCCGACCCGAACCCGAACATCATTTCTAAATATCTGTCCGAACCCGGCCCGGCCCGTCGAGTACCGGTGGGTCCCGTCGGGCTCGGGTCGGGTATCCATCCTCTATTGTGAAGGTAGCATCACCAATCGAGACACAAGTCTCACCTCAGAATCATCCTAATTTACATGTCTTTCCATCTTCCCCCATTCCTTCTCTCTCATGCTGAGATCACCAAAATTCACCCAAAGATCTATGGTTTAATGTGAATAATCATAATACATGTTTGGTATCATTTGAAATGTCTCAGTGCGACTGGTACAAATGTCTCATTCCCAAAGAGGTAAACCAAGATAATAAATTATTAAGAGTTTTAGTGATAACTTGTACACAAAGGAGGGTGTGTCTTCCAGGCAAATGGCTTCTGTTCCCAAAAGGTGTAAACTCTGAATGCAAATTCCCATTGTTAGCAAATGTTTCCATGTGAAAGAAGTTTCTGTCTATATAATGTGATGCAACAAGAGGCCCAGGGCAATTCTGTAACCCAGACCAGCACATGATGTGAAGTGTATGCAAAACACTTCGCAACATGTATTTTATAATGTCAAGGTTTGCATCTCTTTCTTTATTCAAGAGCATTTGATTTTTTTGTATCTATTATCTTTGAACTGATTATGAAATTAGCATGATACATTTACCTGACATAATAAATTGTAAACATTTGATTTTATTCTAACTGACTCTGACATTATTTTCAGTAAAGAGTTAAAAAGAATAGTCAAACATTAGCTCACATTTAATGATGCACAGATATAATTAAAATCTTTTAATTTAAGGAGTCAGATGAAATAACGAGGTAATACATATAAAAACAAATATTTCATTTAATCTAATTACTTTGCCACGAGAAAGGACAGTAACGCCCAGAGACATTCACCCGCTGATCGGATGCCTCCATTGGGCCGATTGAGTCGGGCTTACACTGTCTAACACTTGACTGCTCTGTTAAGTCTTCGTCGTCGGTTAGGAACCTGGGTGTGCTCTTTGATACCAATCTTTCATTTGAAAGTCACGTGTCTAGTATCTGTAAAACCGCATTCTTCCATCTTAAAAATATATAGAAATGACAACATATCTTTTCAATGAAAAATGTGGAACAATTAGTTAATGCGTTCATGACCTCAAGGCTAGATTATTGTAATGCTCTACTGGGTGGTTGCCCTGCACGCTTAATAAACAAACTACAGCTAGTTCAAAACGCAGAAGCTCGAGTTCTTACCAGAACCAGGAAGTATGACCATATTAGCCCCGTTCTATCAACACTGCATTGGCTCCCTATTAAACATCGTATACATTTTAAAATGTTGCTGATCACAAAAAAAAAAAAAAAAAGGTTTAGCTCCGCAGTACTTGAGCGAGCTCTTAACGCATTATAGTCCTTCATGTCTACACTCAAAAAAATAAATTGTTGAATGAACATGATTTAATCGTATCACCCATTATGCATCTAAGCAAGATTTGAATATTTTATTTGAACACAATATTGGTTTGTAAATTGAACATGATTGTAATATGTCAATGCAACTTCTTTGCAACTAATTGAATCAACATGTTTGTATTGTGTTAGACGAATCAAATGTATTCTCATTCACTCAAAGCACAGGAAAGCAGAATCACCAAAGGAGAAAATCAAATGTTTAAGTCACCATTATGGAGATCAGTGTGTGTTTTAGTTGGGCTCTTCACCCTTAAATTATTAACTTTAAGTTTTGTTTGACTGCTGTACATAAGTTATAACAGCCAGATGAACAAATAGGAACGGTGATCTGATGGTGTTGGTTGTGTATTAACATAACCATTATTTCACAATCATTTAGCCTGAATCACTGAACTCATATGGAGTCCAATTTATGAGTTAGGTTTAATTTATTAATTTTTAGCTGCATAATAGGTTTAGCCTTTTCAATGAAATTAAAACGATCAAATCAATACAAATAAATATATATATATACACATTTCTTTTTTGGGCACACACAGACATCAAGAATCAGTGTATGCATCTCAACAATGGTGACATTTATAAAGCATGTTGCAGTGCATTCTGTGTTACACCAATCAAAACTCATTCATAGCTCCCATCATGCATTGCTGCATGAATAAATAATGAGCTTATGATCAGAGGTGATCTGTTTCTCACCATTGCTGAGATCCATACGTTAAATATTGATGTCTGTGTGTGCCTAAAAAAGAAATGTGTATATATATTTTTTATTTTTATTGATTTGATCGTTGAATTTCATTGATAAGGCTAAACATATTATGCAGCTAAAATTAATAAAATAAACCTAAATCATAAATTGGACTCTATATGAGTTCAGTGATTCAGGATAAATGAATTGTGAAATAATGGCTATGTTAATACACAACCAACACCATCCAGATCACCGTTCCTATTTATTCATTTGGCTGTTATAACTTATGTACAGCAGCCAAACAAAACTTAAAGTTAATAATTTAAGGGTGAAGAGCCCAACTAAAACACACACTGATCTCCATAATGGTGACTTAAAAATTAGATTTTCTCCTTTGGTGATTCTGCTTTCCTGTGCTTTGAGTGAATGAGAATACATTTGATTAGTCTAACACAATACAAACATGTTGATTCAATTAGTTGCAAAGAAGTTGCATTGACATATTACAATCATGTTCAATTTACAAACCAATATTGTGTTCAAATAAAATATTCAAATCTTGCTTAGATGCATAATGGGTGATACGATTAAATCATGTTCATTCAACAATTTATTTTTTTGAGTGTACTGCGATCTCAAAATTCCGGCCAGTTAATAATACCTAGAATATCAAAATCGAATGCTGCATGGCGGTAGGATCATTTTCCTTTTTAGCACTTTGGAACAGTCTTCCTCTTGTTCGGGAAGCAGACAGACTCTGTCAGTTTAAGGCCCTGTTTACACGAGAACGCTCGCGGGTGAAAACGTAAAAAATTTTTATCGGATGTGCCTTTCATTTACACGGCGACGGCATTTTTGGGCCTTAAAAACGCAAAAAAGTGAAACCACCCTCCAGAGTGAAAATCTTAAAAACGCTCCACCAAGCGCGTTCCCATCTAAAGGGTAAAAACGCAAAAGTCTGCTAGACAGTGAAGGCGTCGCGTACTTTCAGTGCTTCACATCGCCACCTAGCTGCCTGGAGTGCACACTACATCGAATTTCACACACTTTTGCGTCACCATATGCACGCAGATTCCCCCCCCCCCATAACACTCGTCTAAACGCAGAATAAAAAGTGATAACGTTTTCTCTTCAGATCGTTTCCATGTAAACATAGCCCTTAATGAAACAAAATCACTACTAGTAGTAGTATCAGTAATCTGGTTTATGTTTAATGCAAATATAATAAAACTAATATTTAAAAAAATTACATTTCAAAAAATTAGATTTTTGTTAAATGTACTCTAAGGGAATACTAATTTGTTGTATGTTTTAATAGCTATTATTTCAATATAGCATGTTTTTGGTGAGTTTATAATGCAATACATTTCTCATAAGGTAAAAATTGTTAAAAAAAAATTATGTTTTGAGAAAATTATTGCATTATGAACATTTTATTACAAGATGTAATACTTAGTCTCTTTCTAATTAAGTTGTAATTTCTACTCACGGTTTGTTGTACTTTGCTGTTTCTGTTTCTCCAATTCCTCTCGTTCTCTCTTCATCTCCTCACACATCTCTCTCTCTGTCTGCTCCTTATCTTTCATTAGTGTATTATATAGTTCTCTCTCATTAAACTCTTCTTCTCTTCTATTTCTCTCTTTGTCATGATTCTGTTGTTCTTCCTCCATCATCATCTTCATTCTCTCTTTCTCTTCATCTTGTGTCTTCATCAGTTCTTCTTTCTCATTCATTACCCTTTTATTTTGTTTTTCGCTCTCATCAAACGCTTCTCCTCTCTTTCTCTTTTTGTCATGATTCGGTTGTTTTTCCTCCTTCATCATCTTAATTTTCTCTTTCTCTTCTTCTAGTTTCTTCATCAGTTCTTCTCTTTCTCTGTCCAGTTTCTCCACTTTCTCCATCATCGTCATCTTTATTCTCTCTTTCTCTTCTTCATGTTTCTTCATCAGTTCTTCTCTTTCTCTGTTCATCTTCTCCACTCTCTCCTCCATCAGGATCTTCATCTTGTTTTCTTTTGCTTCCTGTTTAGATTGAAGATCTTCTTTCTCTCTTTCCATTCTCTCTCTCTCTTGTTTTAGTCTCTGATTAAATTCATCACAGACTCTCTGTTCTTTTTCTCTTCTTTTCTCATCATCTTCTTCTCTTCTCATCTTTTCTTCTAGTTTCTCCCATTCCTCTCGTTCTCTCTTCATCTCCTCACGCATCTTCTCATCACACTCTTCTTTCTCTTTAATTTCTCTTTTATATTGCTTTTCTCTCTCATTAAACTCTTCTTCTCTTCTCTTTCTCTCTTTCTCTTGATACTTTAGTTCTTCCTCCATCGTCGTCTTCATTTTCTCTTTTTCTTCTTCTAGTTTCTTCATCAGTTCTTCTCTTTCTCTGTCCAGTTGCCCCATTTTCTCCATCATCCTCATTTTTATTCTCTCTTTCTCTCTTCATGTTTCTTCATCAGTTCTTCTCTTTCTCTGTTCATTTTATCCACTCTCTCCTCCATCAGGATCTTCATCTTGTTTTCTTTTGCTTCATGTTTATATTGAAGATCTTCTTTCTCTCTTTCCATTCTCTCTCTCTCTTCTTTCACTCTCTGATTAAATTCATCACAGACTCCCAGTTCTTTTTCTCTTCTTTTCTCATCCTCTTCTCTTTTTGTCTTTTCCTCTAATTTCCGTTTCTCCCATTCCTCTCGTTCTCTCTTCATCTCATCACGCATCTTCTCCTCACTCTCTTCTTTCTCTTTAATTTCTCTTTTATATTGCTTTTCTCTCTCATTAAACTCTTCTTCTCTTCTCTTTCTCTCTTTCTCTTGATTCTTTAGTTCTTCCTCCATCATCATCTTCATTCTCTCTTTCTCTTCATCTAGTTTCTTCATCAGTTCTTCTCTTTCTCTGTCCAGTTGCTCCACTTTCTCCATCATCATCATCTTTATTCTCTCTTTCTCTTCTTCATGTTTCTTCATCAGTTCTTCTCTTTCTCTGTTCATCTTCTCCACTCTCTCCTCCATCAGGATCTTCATCTTGTTTTCTTTTGCTTCCTGTTTAGATTGAATATCTTCTTTCTCTCTTTCCATTTTCTCTCTCTCTTCTTTCACTCTCTGATTAAATTCATCACAAACTCCCTGTTCTTTCTCTCTTCTTTTCTCATCCTCTTCTTCTCTTTTTGTCTTTTCCTCTAATTTTTGTTTCTCCCATTCCTCTCGGTCTCTCTTCATCTCATGGATCTCTCTCTCTTTCTCTTTCATTTGTGTTTTATGTTGTTCTTCTCTCTCATTAAACACGTTTTCTCTTCTCTTTCTCTCTTCGTCGTGATTCTGTCTTTCATTCTCTATTATGTTCATCACTCTGTCTATTTCTGTGTTGTATTTGGTCTGAAGGTTTTCTTTTTCTGTGGTTATTGCCTCTTTTTCGTGCCTTGTTAGCACTATTTCATTTTTAAATGCCTCTTGTTCTCGTCTCATCTTGTCTCGTATCTCCCTTTCTTTCTCTTGTATTTGTGTTTTATATTGTTCTTCTCTTTCTATATATTCTTCTCTTTTCTTTCTCTCGTTCTCTATTCCGTTCATCAGTCGTTCTGTTTCTGTGTCGTATTTGATCTGCAGTTGATCTTTTTCTGTTTTTATTTTCTCTTTTTCTTGCCTAATTTGATAAATTTCATTTGTAAGTGTCTCTCGTTCTTGTCTCATCTCTTCTTCTAGTTTGTCCACCAGTTCTTCTCTTTCTCTGACTCTGTCCATCAGGATCTTCATCTGTTGTTCTTGTCTTTCTCTCTCCATCTCTCTGAACATCTTACATGAGTAGAAACTCTCTCCGTTTGCTTTTACCATGTCGTCTATCTTCTCCAGTAGATCAGACACCTGTGTTCGGTCTCCAGTCTGATTATTATTGAACACATGATATCTGTTTCCACACGCTTCAATGAGGTTCATCAGAGGAGATCCAGGTTTTCCAAAACACTGTTCAATGGGTTTGTCCTTCAGATCGTCTCCTCTGGTGAAGAGCACCATGGTGAACATTAAAGATTTATCACCAAACGTCTCTTGGATGATCTTCACTGATGTCGCTTCTTCTCGAGTGAATCGTTGTCCTAATTGAGCACAATGATGAACACATGCGGTCCAGGCAGGATCATGGAGATGCAGTGTCTGATTTCTCTCTGGATCTCTTCATTAGTCAGTTCAGTATCAAACAGTCCTGGAGTGTCGATCACAGTAACGTGTCGGCCGTTGATGTCAGATGTTTCTCTCTGACTCTCTTTAGTCACTGACTCAAGAGATGTTTCTGCTGTAAATGCATTTCTTCCTAAGATTGTGTTTGCGGTTGCACTTTTCCCAACTCCAGTTTTTTCCCAGCAGCACAATCCTCAACTCATCTGTGTTTCCACGTGAACCTGAAAATGTAAAAGATTAAAAAGCATTAAAAGCTAAACAAATCATACAGAAATGTAAGAAAACATCTTAATTTATTCAAGTGACAAGATCAACAGTAGAATTGGGGATCTTATAAATCACTATTTTAATGTCAAACAACTTTATTGTTACAGTTATACCAATTAAAACTATAAAGTGCTGTGCCTCTTTCCTTTTCCATAACTGAAAGAGTTTAATAAGCTTTGGCACAACTTACCCCATACCTGTAGTAAGTTCACGAGGTTACACTTACATCAAATTAAACAGAGTAAAGATTATGCGTTTTTGGTGTGCTGTCCGGGGGGAGGGCTCCGAGCTCAGAATTTTGGCCCGGACCCTGAGTTCTCCCCCTGGTTGTTGTAAGAGAAGTTAGGACTAGAAGTGAGGAGATGAGGTAGTGGAGGGATGCTGTTAAACTGTCAACGAACGGAGGTAAGTCTGCTGTATACAGTATACACACATCTTAACTCGTTAATTGGGTTGATTATCTGAATGTGCTCCACAGGTGTTAATTAGGTTTAATTATCTGAACGTGCTCATCCCGAACTTTGTTAATAAAACATAATTTCACGAGTTCACACTTACATCAAATTACACAGAGTAAAGATTATGCGTATTTGGCGTGCTGTCCGGGGGGAGGGCTCCGAGCTCGGAATTTTGGCCCGGACCCTGAGAACTCCCCAAAAAGCAAAAATAGCAAAGGACAGCCGCCAGACTAAACACCCCCGAAAACGCAGAGATTTGGCGGGCAGGCATTTTGAGAATAAGTCTGGTTGCTTGACAAGAAGGGCACGTGTTGCCTTAGACGGGAGCAGCTCACAGCGCCGGGCGGACAGGCCCTGCTAGCCCACGAACAGGGAGCAGTCGTAGTTTGGAACAACCAGTAGGGAGGGCTCGCGGCGTCGGACTGGCGAGTCTTACCGGCCGATGAATGAGGAGCAGTGTGATTTAAGCGTCTGACCAGGAGGGCCCGTGTTGCCTCTGACGGGAGCAGCTCACAGCACCGGGCGGATGAATGAGGAGCAGTAAGATTTGGAAATGCCAGATCGGGAGGGCTTATGCCGCTTCTTGACGGCAGCAGCTCACACGTCAGACGGGCGAGCTCTGCCGACTGATGGGCGGGGAGCAGCGAGATTAAGGATTATGTTTTTTTTTTTTGGCTGGACAGAAAGAGAAAACAGGAAAGAGGAGCATGAGTACTCAACCAGGAGATTTTCTCACTGCATCCGCTGTGAGAATGCTCGCTGGATGGAGAAAGAGGAAACTGATGCATGCGTCCGCTGGGAGACCAATGCTCACTGGAGGGAGAAAGGAAACCCAGCTGGACAACTTGGAGGGGTTTTAATCGATGAAGCTTTGGTGTTTCTGGAACCAAAATCGTGTCACAGGTTTGTTGGAATCATCTATGAATAGGGGTTCAAGAAGGGATTTAGCCTGAGAGCTTCTCCATTGAAGAAATGCCAGAACGGGGACTGGTATGGTTGGATTGGCTATGAGAGGTTGTCTGGTGTCAGGGCGGGTGGGCTAGAATCGTTGCATCCCTTTGATCAGGGTTTGTAAATTATTTATCTCTGGGGAGGGCGCCGTAAATGAACTTGTGGAGAAATTGGAAGGCGCTAAAGTAGCCTTTGATGGACCCGGCTTGGAGGCCCTGTTGATATGGGAGATGAATGAGGTGATTGAAAGGAGAGAAATATCAGGGAACTGCATGTTATAATCAAAGTGGGATCCTTTGAAACATCTCCATGCAGTCAGGATTGGATGGTTCTGGGGGGAAACTGCTTGGAGGATGGTGTCGATGCGTCGAGTAGGGGTTTTAACAAGTGTGCGGAATATTAATTCTGAGTAGTAAGGTACTGGAGAGGTGTGAGCGTGGTACTCGGCGGGCCTTAATGTCCCTTTCTCTATAGCAGGAATTATTGAATGGTCCGGTTTGGAGGGAGAAAGAAAACCCAGCTGGACAACCTGGAGGGGTTTTAATCGATGAAGCTTTGGTGTTTCTGGAACCAAAATCGTGTCACAGGTTTGATGGAATCATCTATGAACAGGGGTTCAAGAAGGGATTTAGCCTGAGAGCTTCTTCATTGAAGAAATGCCAGAACGGACTGGTATGGTTGGATTGGCTATGAGAGGTTGTCTGGTGTCAGGGCGGGTGGGCTAGAATCGTTGCATCCCTTGGATCAGGGTGTGTAAATTATTTGCAGTCAGGATTGGATGGTTCTGGGGGGGAAACAATAAGGCCCGGTACTCGGCGGGCCTTATTGTCCCTTTCTCTATAGCAGGAATTATTGAATGGTCCGGTTTGGAGAAATGCGCGGAAGGAGATCGCGGATGTTTCGCCCGTGGTGGCGAGCACCTGTTTGTTTGGCCTGACGCCCGTGAGATAACACCAGAGGATTTTGGCAAAAATTCCTGAAGGGCGAAAGATTCTTTATCGGACCGGGAGAGCTCGTTTCGGACATGTTAGGAAGGTAGGGGGCGGCCAAATGCTGTTAAAATGTCAACGAACGGAGGCAAGTCTGCTGTATACACACATCTTAACTCGTTGATTGGGTTGATTATTTGAATGTGCTCCACAGGTGTTTAATTAGGTTTAATTATCTGAACGTGCTCCTCCCGAACTGTGTTAATAAAACATAATACGGTAAATGGGTTCAGGTCAGTCAATTCCTTCAATATTTACCTTTACATTTTATACATTTACTTAAAACAAAACACTTATATTATCATATTAATTCACCCTAACTGAAGAAAATATATGTTGTTTTTCTGTGTAACTAGATTATAAGATAAAAAATCAAAGCAGCAAATCGTTCAGCCTCACTGTTCCAGAGAATTGTAGTAGTCCTGATCAGTTTGAATGTTCTAATAATCTAATAATCTTCATTTCCAGTGGAACACTGAAGCTTGACCTTAGACCTTGTTTGGGTTTCAAATGTTAAAACTTTTGAATTTTGGAACTTTAAAATGTTAAATGTTTCAAGTTCTGCTGTATAAAAAACAAATGTATAAAATTCTAATATAGAAGAAAAGTATTATATAATTAAAATGTAATCATTCAAATAATTGTGTAATTTTTCATGCTGTAGTTTAAGACTTATTTTCTGGTCATTACCTTGTAGTAAAAGTGTCTCAGTGAATTAATTTTATTGTTCATCCCTTCAAATTGCAACAGTTTTTTCATCTGTGCCTCCAGAAATGTCTCTGTGGAGAAAACCTCTCCTCTGTTTTCTTCCAGCATCTGCTCAATGTTCTCCATCAATGTGGACACTTGTGAGTTGGGACCAAAGAAATGATGTCGTCCTCCTAACCTCTCAATCACAGACTGTGTTTCTTCATTGAGTTCTGCTGTCTGATGCTCTGAATTCTGCATTATGAGGATCATGATGTGTTTGTTGATTCTTGAGCTGAAGATCCTCTGGATCTCCTCCATTTCTGCTTTGTCTTCATTATTGAGTGGATCAGGAATAATGAGGAGGAAAACATGAACTCCAGGATCACAGAGAGACACACAGCGGAGAGTCTGACGCATCACTTCCTCCTCTGAGAGCCGAGTGTTGAACAGAGCTGGAAGCTCCACCACACTGACCACACGTCCATGAAGCTTCACGGCTGATCTTCTGTCTGTCTGCTGCAGGATCAGCTCTGATATGGAGGATTTTAATGTCCCGTCGCTCCCACACACAACCAGATTCAGCTTCTCTCCCTCTGAAACTGATAGAAGAACATTTAAAAACTGTTCATTTATCACTAGAAACCCTCAAATATCATCACACTCACGTCTTTCTGTTGCCTGTTGCCTCACTGTGAAACGCTGTGAAGCTTCAGCACAGACCAGGTGCCGTCCATCATTCATTTGCACAATATCCTCAAAGGTCTGCAGAAGATCATCAGGAGAGCTGCTTCCCTGAAGACTGAAGTGTCTGTTGCAGCATTTCTGAATTATTTTCTGTAGGATGTCATTGGTTTCAGTCGGCTCTTGTGTGGTGAGCACCATGCTGTGTTGATAAACCCCCTCAGAGAAAGAGTCCAGCACCTTCTCCACACACTCTTGATCTTCTGCTGAACACTGATCATGTTTGAGGAGCAGAACGATCACATGAGGTCCTGGATCAGACAGATACACACACTCGCTCACGGTCTGTGTGATCTGACGATCTGAGATGTGTGTCTGGAGCAGCTGAGGACTGTTGATGACCATCACACGTCTGTCCTTCACTCTTCCTCCGACTCTCTCTACAACATCTGGAGGAGCTTCACTGTCAAACGCTGCTCGTCCTAATATGAAGTTTCCCACTTCACTGTTTTCTGACATGCTCTTCCCCAGAAGAACAATCCTCAGATCACTCACTGAAACACACACATGTTATGACACCAAGATCTTTAGTTTTAATGCATCAACACATTATTTTATATTATTAAATAAAACAAACAAATCATGAAAATGAGTGTCCGGAGGGAATAACAGAAGGGAAGTATGGGATGTTGGATTTTATGACACCAAGATCGTTTTAATGCATCAACATTAACATCGTCATTCAGAATTTTTATTTCAAACTTTGTTTTGAAGTGAGTAAAACTGATTCATAAAAACAGGTTAAAAAAATAGGATCAAATGTATTGATTCTCTAAAGGTGTTACTGCAGTACACATGAACAATTTAAGGTTTACAGCTCAAATGAAGACAAAGCACATAAAAAGTGTGATATAAGGTGTAATTCAATTTTTCGTATTAAAATAACCCATAATCCAGCAAGATTTTCTTCTTCTCAAGCTCTTCTTTTATATGAGAGCATGTTAAAGCTGCAGATCAGAACTAATAACTACATTTAACTAAATGAAAAAGAAGGGAATATATGAGTGGATGATCCATAAAGCATGATCATTTAAATGTGATTCACATGTGTTTCCTCCTCATCCTCTGTCGTCATCTCTGTATGTTTATATCAGTGATGGAGTGAATACTCTCATGTATTCATCTGTGTGAAGCTCGTTAAGTACAACTAAATTAACAAAAGCGTATCTATTTTGTTATAAATTCATTATTTGATGTTGGTTATTCTGAAGGTTTTATCATACTTCATGTATTAATATTTCCTCAACACGTTCAGCTGTTCTGTTGAATGTAACCAATGGTTGTGTGTGTTTATGATGAGCTGTTTGAACTGAACCCAGCTGTCTATCGTAGTGCTGTTAATATCTCAACCAGAAATGACTGACTGATATTACTGATATTTACTGACCTCTGCTGGACATGTTGATATTCTGTTCAACTTCAGTCTTTAGTGGATCATCTTCTCCAGCTCCTGACGTCTGTCTTTTCATCATCCTGCAAAAGAGATAACACAGATTTTACTTCATCAGTAATACGATTCTTACTATACTACATGTACAGTATTTAATATTGAATATATTAAAATTATCCATAATTGGATATTTTAATAACCTGTTGTTTAAAAATATGGCAACACTTTACAATAAGGTCTAAGTTGTTAACATTAGTTAATGTATTAACTAACATGAACTAACAATGAGAAATACATTTGTTACAGTATTTATTCATCTTAGTTAATGTTAGATAATAAAAATACAGCTGTTCATTGTTTGTTAATGTTAGTTCACAGTGTGCCTTAACTAATGTTAACAAATACAACATCTGATTTTAATAATGTATTAGTAAATGTTTAACTTAATATTAACTAAGATTAAAAAATGCTGTAGTAAGTATTGGTCATTGTAATATTAATAAAAACCTTATTTTAAAGTGATATCGAAAATATGTTGTATGGGAGCTGGTTATACACACAAGAAAAAAATAACGAAATTATTGTTTTTCTGTTTATCCGAGCATACACTGATATTCTCAAAGATATCTTATAATTTAACAACTGTTTTGATGACAACAAAACCCCACTTGAGAAATTTGTAAAACAACAATAACATCTTTTAAATCGTAATTTTAATGCCTACCTTTACACTTCATAACAACCGATAACAATTGTTCCATTTGCGCAAAAAAATATACTGCAAGTTATTTTATGATTCTCAAGGCATAATCTGAGTTACACAGGTGAGTTTTGTTTTTCTGAAAGTGAAACCAACGATTTCTGCAGCAGAAGCAGCTCATGTTATCAATTACACTCATAATTACACTAAAATCTTCCTTTTGTGTCGTTAATCATATTTACGTTATATTCTACGCTCTGAAAAGAGTGTATTTCAAGTAAAAGTGTTACCTTCATGTCGATGTTTATAATCCCCTTCATCAAAGCAGGAAGAAAGCTGTGTGTGGGCGGGGTTTGTGACGAAACACTTTTCACTGCCTGAGGAACATGATCATGTGATGTTCAGGTCGGGTTCACCCATGGGGTTCACCATTGACATAATAAATACATAGAAACCCCCATTGGCCGCTGGATCAACGGCGCCGCCACACTTCTTCTGCCTATTATTACTATACGACTTATGCTTTCATATTATTGTACTATTCACAACTCACTATTTTATTTATTTATTTTACTGACTACAGTATATTATTTTACAATTTATGCTATATATACTATTTTATTCAGTTATTATATTCTGTATCATAGTCATAATATAGCATACTCAAATGTATTTTAAGACTAATAGTAGTTCGATATACATATGGCAGTTATATTCTATTGCATATTATTACTACATCTGACCATTATTACACTAATACACTGTATATTACGCTTATATTTACTTAAATTTATTCTGTAGGGCCTACTGCTATTTTTTTCCCC
This sequence comes from Phoxinus dragarum, assembly GCA_033366665.1. Lineage (NCBI taxonomy): Eukaryota > Metazoa > Chordata > Actinopteri > Cypriniformes > Leuciscidae > Phoxinus > Phoxinus dragarum. The sequence goes on from JARPMJ010003844.1 coordinate 47,690, forward strand.
CACCATATCATAAAATATGATATGGTTGTAAAATGTTTTACTAAATTCATAAGGACTGTCTTATCATTAAGGGTCCAAGCGTGATAATAATGTTGCCCACTAAATGAAGCCACTGGATAAAGATTTGTTTAAGGCCAATCCTTACAGGTTTCCATCCATTTGAATGGAAATAAATGCATTTAGTTCATTTGCATAACATGGGTTTCTGTGGCAACGTCATCACATGCGCGCGCATCTAAGAGGCAGAAAGCAACAGTCTTTACGGCTATATCTAGCAGAAGCAGAGATGACCCGGAGCTGTTGTGCTGTACACTAACCTAAATGCATAGGGTATGTCAGGTTTTTATGATTCGCAAACTTAGTTGGGACAATTTCATACTCAACTAACTAACGTTTTACATATTATATTAATATGCAAATGAAACACAAGCAAACAGATCCAACTCTGAAATTGCAGTTTATTATTGAATCAACAAGAATTTACAAACAATGCGAAATCTACGTTAATTACAATGTTATTTTACAGAACTCGGCATAACATATAGCGGTCTTGCCTCTTATATTGCCTCGGTATTGTTTGTACAAGAAACCTGTGTATGGTGTACTGACAGTAAAAATCTCTGTTACTCCCGCTGCAAAAATGGCATAAATAAATGTTGTTGTTGTTGATGATGTGTGTGAAGACACTCCTTTTCACGCTATGTTTTTATTCGCGCGAGTGACGTGAATCCCGTGAGTAGAGCCTTTCGCTTCGCTCGGGAAGCTTTGTTGAGGAACTGGACGTGCTGCTGTCCTCCTTCCCTGAGGATGGCACCCTACTTGTAGTCTTTGGTGATTTCAACATTCATCTGCAAGTCTTATAAAACAGACTTCATCTCTCTCCTAGCCTCATTTGATCTCAAACGTCTCATCACCACAGGTACTCACAAATCAGGCAACCAACTGGACCTTGTTTACATGAACACTTTTTAAGACATTCAACTAATTTCTTCACCAAAAAAAACAACAACCATCAGCTCTCAGCTGACACACAGGAACCCAGACCAACACCCACACAGCAAAAACTCCAGTGTTAAATTAACACTCCTGGGAGTGTATATGAGTCCACACTCAAGAGTGTAAAGTGTTAAAATATGAGTGTTAAATGAACACTCAAGAGTGTTAAAGTTAATGAGATAATTAAGTTATTAATTGAGTGATGATTGAGCATTAGTGATGAACACCTGATGTTAACAAGCAGAATCACAGAAGGAGAAAAATCACAAATTGTAAGCCACCATTATGGAGATCAGTGTTTGCTTTAGTTGGGCTCTTGACCCTTAAATTATTTACTTAAAATTTTGCTTGTCTGCAGTTACTGATTAGTAACAGTCAGGTGGACAAAGATAAAATGTGTTCTGATGGTGTTGATTATGTTTTGACAATCATATTGTGATCTGAAATAAACAAAACATATTTAGATAGTATGGTTTTACTTGTTTATAAAGCAGCTCTCTGATTCTAAAGCATATGATTTTCAGTGTGTTTAACATAGTCCAAAATATTTAATAAACATTGTTCTGATCAAGAGACTTTTAAATGACTTTATTTAGAAACACAGACATCAATAATCAGCCTGTGAATCTCAACAATGGTGACAATAATAAAGCATGTTGCAGTGGCTGCCACCAATCAACTCATTAATGCTCCCATCATGCATTGCGGAATTAACAAATTATGATCTGAATTGTCTTTTAAGTAATTTCCTTTTCCTAATTGAATATTTTGCTCATCACCACTGTTGAGATGCATAGACTAAATCTTGATGTCTGTGTGTGCCTAAAGTAAAGATTTTTTTTTTAAATAAATAATTTATAATAATTAAAACAAATTATTCCGTATTTATTTATCAAAAATTATGGATATTTATGTAGAATCACAGTTATGCTGTAATAAACAACTTAAAACTAAGTCAGAAATAAGGGTTCAGTGATCAAGTTCAAATTATGATTGTCATAACATAACCAATAGATCACTTTTTTTCTTTATTCATCTGTCTGTTATAAATTAATAACAGCAGACAAATAAAATTTAAAGTAAATAATGTAAGGGTCAAGAGCCCAACTAAAGCAAACACTGATCTCCATAATGGTGGCTTACAATTTGTGATTTTGTCCTTCAGTGATTCTGCTTGTTAACATCAGGTGTTCATCACTAATGCTCAATCATCAATCAATTATTAACTTAATTATCTCATTAACTTTAACACTCTTGAGTGTTTATTTAACACTCATATTTTAACACTTTACACTCTTGAGTGTGGACTCATATAAACTCCCAGGAGTGTTAATTTAACACTGGAGTGTTTTCTGTGAACACTGGAGTTTTGGCTGTGCACAGCCAGAAATCCTCTCTACTCCTCCTCTCCATTAACAGAGGAAGAGGTATCTAAACTTCTCCTCTCCAGTCATCCTACCACCTGCCCTCTAGATCCCATCCCCTCACACTCCTACAAGCCATCTCTCCCACACTTCTACCAGCACTCACACACATCATCAACTCATCCCTCCACACTGGCATTTTCCCTACAGCATTTAAGCAGGCTCGGGTAACTCCACTGCTTAAAAAAAACAACATTAAACACATCACTTGTAGAGAGTTACAGACTTGTCTCTCTCCTACCATTCATAGCGAAAACACTTGAACGAGTTGCTTTCAACCAAGTATATTTTTTCCTGTCTCAGAACAACCAGCTGGATGTCAACCAATCTGGCTTTGAGAAAGTGCATTCAACCGAGACCCGCATTACTGTCGGTCACAGAAACCCTTGGGATCACGAAAGCTGCTTCCACATCATCAGTTCTCATTCTCCTGGATCTGTCTGCTGCCTTCGACACTGTGAATCATCAGATCCTCCTGTCCACCCTCTCATCACTGGACATCACAGGACCTCCACTGGTTTGAGTCCTATCTCACAGGTAGGTCATTCAGGGGTCGCATGGAGTGGTGAGGTGTCCAAAGCACATCAACTGACCACAGGGGTTCCTCAGGGTTCAGTTCTTGGACCGCTCCTCTTCTCCATTTACACCACATCACTGGGGACCCCATCATACAGGCACATGGCTTCTCTTACCATTGCTATGCTGATGACACCCAGCTCTACCTCTCATTTCAACCTGATGATCCCACAGTAGCTGCACGTATCTCAAGCTGCCTGGCGGACATCTCGGCATGGATGAAGGAACATCACCTGCAGCTCAACCTGGCAAAGACTGAGCTTCTCGTCCTCCCCTGCCAATCCGTCTCTACAGCACGACTTCACCATCCAGCTAGATTCAACTTTAATCACCCCATCAAGGTCGGTCAAAAATCTTGGAGTAATATTTGATGAGCATCTGACCTTCACAGGCCACATTACAAAGACCGCTCGATCATGCAGGTTTGCATCACACAACATCAGGAAGATCAGGCCTTTCCTAACTAAGCATGCAACACAACTTCTCGTCCAGGCCCTGGTCATTTCTACACAGCAAAATCCCCAGTGTTAAATTAACACTCCTCTGTGTACATATGTGTCCACACTAAAGAGTGTTAAATGTAACACTAAAGCAGCATGTCTAGGGGACGACGCTCTAGCGGAAGTGATGGTAGCCACCACCGCTGGTGATAGGGTACTCAAACCTGCCTCGTCCCGTCCAGGAGCCACACGCGGAGGTTCCAGAGATCGGGACGAGGGTGCCAAGGGGTGCCCCGTCCCTGAGAAAGGAGGTCCTTCCTCAGAGGAATTGGCCAGGGAGGTGCTGTCGCGAGGAGTACAAGTTCGGAGAACCAGGTTCGGGTGGGCCAGTGCGGCGCAACCAATATGACCTGGTCCTCGTCCTCCCTGATCTTGCACAGGGTCTGTGCAAGAAGGCTCACTGGGGGAAACGCATACTTGCGGAGGCCCCGCGGCCAGCTGTGCGCCAGTGTGTCCGTGCCGAGCGTGCCCTCGGTCAGGGAGTAAAACTGGGCGCAGTGGGATGAGTCGTGGGAGGCAAACGGGTCTACCTGTGCGTCCCCGAACTGATCCCAATCAGCTGAACCGCCTGGGGATGGAGTCTCCATTCTCCAGGAAGAGGCTGAAGCCGTAAGAGCTCGTCGGCTGCACAGTTCAGGTCTCCCGGAATATAAATGGCTCGAAGCGACCTCAGATGCTTCTGACTCCATAGGAGAAGGTGGTGGGCGAGTTGCGACATACGGCGGGAGCGTAGACCACCTTGTCGGTTGATGTACGCTACTGTCGCAGTATTGTCTGAACGGACTAGTACGTGCTGGTTCTTGAGCAGCGCATGGAAGCGGTGCAGAGCGAGACGTACTGCCAGCAAGTACGGCAGGTCGGAGTAACTGGTACTCGGAACATGCCCTGACGCCATGCCCACCCGGGACTCGATCGCAAAGCCAGTGCTAAAGCGGTCTCATATGAAGCAATCCGAGCGGCGTTGCCGCGGCTGCAGATACCATATGCCCCAGGAGCCTCTGAAAAAGTTTCAGTGGAACCGCACTCTTGCCCTTGAATTGTCTCAGGCAAGTCAGTAGTGACTGCGCGCGCTCGCTCGTAAGCTGCGCGCACATGGCGACCGAGTCGAATTTCATACCGAGAAAAGAGATCCTCTGCACGGGACAAAGTTTGCTCTTCTCCCAGTTGACCCGAAGGCCCAGACGGGCTAGGTGCCGGAGCACTAGGTCCCTGTGTTCGCAAACCTGGTCCGAGAGTGAGCTAGGATTAGCCAGTCGTCAAGATAATTCAGGATGCGAACCCCGTGCTGCCATAGCGGCACAAGGGCTGCCTCGGCGACCTTCGTGAAGACGCGAGGAGACAGGGCCAACCCGAATGGGAGAACTGCGTACTGGTATGCCTGCCCCCACGAAAGCAAACCGCAAGAACGGTCTGTGTCGAGAAAAAATGGAGACATGAAGTAGGCGTCCTTCAGGTCGATCGCTGCAAACCAATCCTGTGGCTGCACACATTCGAAAATGCGCTTGGCCATGAGCCTCTTGAACGGAAGCCTGTGAAGGGAACGATTCAAGACGCGCAGATCTAGGATTGGCCGTAACCCACCGGATTTCCTGGGGACAATGAAGTAGGGGCTGTAGAAGCCGGACCTCATTGCGGCTGGAGGGACAGTCTCGATCGCACCCTTCGCCAGCAGGGTGGCAACCTCCCGCTCTCATGACAGGGGCATTGCCACCGACCATAGTGAAGCGGACTCCCGTGAAGCGGGGAGGCGACCGCGCGAACTGAATCGCATAGCCGAGCCTGATGGTTCGCGCGAGCCAGCGTGGGGGCACGGTCATTAGCCCGCGTCCTGCCACAGGAGGCCAGGGAAGGACCAGCGTTCCACAGGGGCGTGCTCTGGCAGGGGTCTGGCGACAGAGGGGGACGAGAGTGGCGAGGCCCGTGAGCGTGCGCACTGTCCATCCGAGAACTCTGTGACAGAGGAGGGCGAGAGTGGCGGGACCCGAGGGTGGCGCGCACTGTCGTCCGAGAACTCTGTGTGCTCAGAGATGGGAGTGACAGTTCTTTGGAAAAAGAGGTTTTCCCCCCGGCCCTCCACTGGGGGAAGGAGTGGCCCTGCAACCACCTCCTGGAAAGAACTGCAACCCATCTCTGAGCTGCCCGTAATGGGAGCACCGCATTGCTGCGGGGCTGGTACGGGCTGGGGCGCCTTCCTGCGACTACCTCCAGGCACGGCCTGGGTGAAGGATGCTGCTAGGGCCGGCGGGGAGTGTCGCAGGAGGGCCACAGAACACTCCACAGGGGGAACCCCAGTGTACCCACTGGCCGCGACCTCATCAAGGGCAGAGAAGGCGGAAGAGGCCGCTGAGTAGTCTCATGACCTCTTCATGCACGTCCAGGAAGAAAGGAATTGGGGGCGGGCCGACGTGTGCCGGTGCGTCCCCAGAAACCGATCATCGGCCTTAAGCGCTTGGGACATGGCGGAGGGTTCCACACAAGCCCAATGCTCGCGACTGCCCGGGGAAGCATGGCAGAGTTCTGGTTCAGGACTCGGCCAATGCTGGCACACCCGGAGGAGGCAGCACAGCCGAGTCTTCTCCAGTGTACTCACGCCCACCTTGTGATGCGGCGATAGACAAGATTTCATCTGCCGGGGCATCGAATGAAATGCTGGACCAGCCCACGACCTCTGGCCGGGACTGGTCAGCGATCTCATCCGGATACCACACGGGTTGCAATGTGAAGAGGAGTGTGTGGACCGAGGATAGATCGTCGGGTTGGTTCCACACAGCAGCCTGTGATCACCCTGGCCACCAGCCGAAGTATTCCCTCTTGCGGAGAGAATAGATCGAGGTGTGGATGAGGGGACTCTCTCTCGAGGAGGTCATCGAGTCTCGATCGTTACATTGCGATGGTCATGTCCCCGCAATGAGAACATGACACATCCACGGACACTGTCGGTGCGTTTGCCCAAACACATCAGACAGTGTTCGTGCCCATCATCTGATTTAATCTGTGTATCGCACCCAGAAACACACGGGCGAACCGTCTTTAAAAAGACGCGCCGTGTGCTGCTCTTTAGGAGAGATAAAACTCAAACAGCAGTGTTGAAGCGCCCAGGGAGAGACACACGACTGGCAGACCACTGCACAGATCGGCAGGCAATATGAAGCTCGCTGGAATTCGCCGTCACACCCAACACCTGAAGAGTAGCTCGTCTCGAAGAGTGAAGAGAGATGATCTCAGAATGGCTTGTGGAGTGAAGAATGCTCTTGGCTCCGAAGCAAAAACATATCTGCATGTTGCCGGCTCACTTCCTTTATACCCACATGGTGGGGCGGAGTTACGCTATGCAAATTCAGCAGACCCATGGCATTTGCTTGCCATTGGCTCGTTTTATTACTGTTCGAAGAGGATAGGCTTCTAAGCGAACCCCATTCGTCGTCATTTGACGTAACTCGAAGTGCGAAAGGGAACAGACAGATCACGGTCATAAAATACGCGGTTTCTCCTACCAGCTGTTCTTGTAATCGCACTTATTTTTGTGGATCACTTTTCACTGTCGTTCTGTCATTGTCTATAGTTACACTAAATGCCAGGGGGTTAAGACAACATATTAAACGGAAAGCTTTATTTTTATTTGCTAAACAGCATAGGACTGATTTTTGCTTTTTTCAAGAATCTCATTCGATTCCTGATGATGTGCGTTTCTGGAGGACTCAATGGGGTAACGACATCTGGTGTGCGCATGGATCTGAGCGCTCGGCCGGTGTCGTTACTTTAAAGAACAGATTTACCGGGGAGATTTTGCATACAACGTGACGGATCTGGACATTATTTGTGCCAAACTCTCAAAATTCATGGTTCTGTATGTTTATGGATATAATTGTAAAAGTAAAAACGATCATTTATTTGAAACTTTAGAAGAGTATATCCTTCAGGAGCTATTGCAATTCCCGGATCTTTCTCTTATCATAGGGGGTGATTTTAAAGGGGGGGGTAAAATACTTAGTTTCAGTCAATCTCATGTTAATCTTGAGTACCTATAGAGTAATAGTCCTTCATATCTCCAAAAAGTATTTAGTTTCATCATATTTATAAAATAAAAATACAGCTTTCCGATTCTATCCGAAAAAGCCGAGGTCCTTGATTCTGGGCGTGGGCGGAGCTATAGAGTCAAGCGGGGATTTCCAGCACAATAAATAAATCTGATACCGTTGTACTTACATGAATGGGGTGTTTTATCACTGGGACCGCGCCAGGTTTTAATTGCAACCGGTTTGCAAATCCAGCGACGACCTGGGCCTTGTTAATAAAACATTCGTCACTGAAATGACCAGAACACAAAACCGCACTTGCCACACTCCTTTGCTGTCCCGGAAAGACAAACTGCATCCACTGTTCCAGTAACACTGGGTTCTTTGGGAAGCTGAACAAGGTAAACTTTCCCTCACATCCCAAAACACACTTTTTTGGAGACATTCTTGACATCAACCATTCCTATTTAGCGCTGCTGATGATGATTTCCGGTAGTAGCGCGTCGATGCATAGATATTATATAGAGATATATGATGTCTATGCATCGATGAGCGCGGTCTTTCTCTCCTCTGGTCGACGTGTGCGTGAACGCGCTTTTCCGAGAGCAATGCTCATATAAGGAGTTCCACTCTGGTCTACGTCATTAGATCTACGATAGAAAAAAAACAGCCGAAACATGTTGCAACCCGGAAGTATGATTTTCAGCACAGAAATTCTCTGTTATTCGTTCAAAATAACTTTTCAAACTTTGACCATTATTAGCATGAGAATCCATCTCTTTAACACTGTAAACAACTCTGAATACATGAAACACCATTGTACCCCCCCCCCCCCCCCCCCCCCCCCCTTTAATACTGTTATGGACGGCTCTCTCGATTGTTTACCAGCAAGACCATCTTATAATCAAAATAAACTTAAACGTTTTATGGAGAGATTCAATTTGGTTGAAATATGGATGTCTACGTTTCCTGATTCGTTGACATATACTTGGAGCAACAAGTCTGGTAACAGGCAATCTCGAATAGATTATTGAGTGTCTGCGAATATACAATCTTCAGGTATCTCTGTTAATTTAATTCCTTCACCACTCAGCGACCATAAAGCTGTTATATCTCAATTAATTTCAGCACTTCTCCACATACCATGGGTAGAAACTCATATTGGAAACTTTATAGTTCATTACTACAATATGAACATATTAAAACAAAGGTTAAAAATCTTATTTTATGTCACTGGTATAAAGCACTTTCAGAAAAGAAATTCTGCAGTAATTGGGAGCTATTGAAATTTGAGGTAGCTATACTCTAAAAAATGCTGGGTTGTTTCAACCCAATTTTGGGTAAAATATGGACAAACCCAAATGTTGGGTTAAAAATGGAATGTAAAAATTTAACCCAATGGCTGAGTTTGTCCATATTTTACCCAAAATTGGGTTGAAACAACCCAGCATTTTTTAGAGTGAGTACTTTCGAAAACAGGGTAGCTTAATGGCAGGGTAGCAGGGTAGCACTAAAGAGGACAATATTATCTCAAGATTATCTGTTCTCTCCTCAAAATCATGTCCAAGTGAAGATGAACAAGCGGAGTTAGTCACTCTACAATTGGAGTTGGACAAATTATATAAGAATAAAGCAGAAGGAGCCTTTATAAGTCACGGAAGCGATGGTTGGAGAAAGGGGAACAAAACTCTGCATTGTTTTCTCCAGAGTAGGTAGTCTTGATTTTCTCTTGATTTGCAATTATAAAATTGAGAAAATCCCTCTAAATTTGTCCTGCTTTCACAAACAAATGTTGCTTGCTTGGTCCCTTTTATATTAGCGTATTTTTTCACCCCATAGATATTTAATTTGGAACAATTACAATTTATTATTTAAAAATAAAACCCTATTTTTTGAGAGATGGTTTTTAGCAGGTATAATACGAGTAGGTCAATTACTAAATTAAGAAGGTATGCTGCTAACTTACTCTGAGTTTCTAGATCTCCATAAATTTCCAGTGACGCCCAGGGAGTTTTCGATTGTCATGGATGCGATCCTCACAGGGGTCTTGGCATTATTCAGAGCTAATAACCAAACCATTACTGCGCCCATTTCTTCCTTTAATTGATTTGATACTGAAATTGGGAAGTTTGTTTTGCCCCAACATCGTAAATGTTAATAAAACCATTCGTTCATTGTATCAAAAAGACATTGTCACCAGGCCAAACTGTATTGTTTACTGGAATAGACTGGTTGAAGGTTTGTTATGGAAGGCCATCTGGACTTTACCAAACAAATATTTATTTGTAAAATAAAATAAAGGAAATAAGTTTCAAAATCTTACACAGGTACTACCCAGTAAATAATTTTCTTGTTAAATTTAAAAAGGATATTGATCTGAACTGTTCTTTTTTTAATACATTGCCTGAAACTTTGTATCATCTGTTTTGGCATTGCGCTCATGTAAGAACATTTTGGAAAGATTTGTCTAGATTTATTATAATTGACTACATTGACCCCTCTTTTTCTTTGTGTTTAGAAAATGTTATATTTGGTTTTAATAATATTCCCTCAAATAAAAGGAAAAAAATACTATATTATAAATTTAATTTTCATTTTTGCTAAATTCCATATACATAAATGTAAGTATAATAAAACCAAACCTTTGTTTTTGGGTTCTTGAAAAAGAAATGCAATTATATATCAAAACTATCTTTCATTCCCACAATAAGAAGGCAATTAAAACTATTTCGGTTTGTGAATCCTTTGATATTTTTATATAATGTTTAGCCTCCCCCCCCCCCCCCCCCCCTGGCTGCCTGTTTTTTGTTTTTTGTTTTTTTCTGTTTGCTTGTTTTTGTTTTCTCTATTTTGGATATATTGCAATTCTTACTGTACATTAACTTTGTTTTGTTTGAAGTGCAATAAATAAAATAAAAAAATTAAAAAACTATCTCGTTCTGATGGCTCAATTTGTACAGCCTCCCCCTACTGGACGCACAAGGAACCACAGGGGCGTAAAACTGCCTGGGCCGTGAGCTTATGATATCCGGGTTTATGCTTACTCAAATTCACTTTCGGTTTGAGGCGAAAGGTGCCATTGAGAAAATGGCACACAGTTCAAGTACGTTGTTAAACAAACATTTAATACAAAGGTACGTAGCCTATTTAATACAAAGTATTATGTAGGCTTATGTGTTTTTTAATTGTGGTTTCGCTTTCTTAAAAGTTCTTTAAACTTAGACGATATGTATCCACCGAACTCGTGCTGACGCGTGTAGCTGTGTGTAGGCCCTACTGCGCAGTTGTGCTGCCATTGTAATAATGATTATTTTAGCTTATTATTTTATCTTGCGAACTTTGATTACCTGGTTGGAGTGAGGATTTTAATGACATGAGCTGAATCAATGTAAATCACACGCGATTATTTAAGGCTTTGAAAATACATGGTGTTTGAAGCACTTTTGCATCTTTGGTAAGCGCATGTCTCTCTCCGTTTTTTTCACAGTTAAATTTTCCCTTTGACTTTGAAACTTCGAGACAGAAATGGCACAAAATCTAGGTAAGGGACCGTTCGGTATTTATGGAATGGGCCACCGGAGGAAAATAGGGGAGGGTCATGCCTTTTTATTCTTTGTTGAGGGGAGGGTCATCCAACTTTTTTTAGTCTAGGGGGAGGGTCACCCAACTTTTGTATTCATGAAAACAACAAACTTTCAAAGTGGCTTGTTTTGTGCATATTTTTCCATGTAGCTCTCTCAGTCTCGGTCCCCCCCATAGCTAGCAGATGGGTCTGACCCACAAAAATCAGACGCGAAAGATCAAGTCCAGTTTGGCGCTGTTTGACAGTGCGCGCGCGCTCAGAAAAAGTGCATCATGTCAGAACAGAACGCCAATGAAATGTTTACCACGAGCAAACAATAAACTTTTGTGATTGCGAATCACAAGCAGTGTTCTCCTGTGAGTGTGTCCTACGTCGATGTAGCCTACGTCGAGTTTGGGACTGAGGCTCCAGAACTGCAGCTGATAGAATGTGCGCTGTAGTGTGTGTGATAGCGATACTACCACATTTCTTCAAAAGCAGATCGTGGAGATATTAAATCATCCACGATCAAAAATTGTGATATCGCATAAGGACAAGTATAAAACAACTGTTAGCCTATCATGTCTGAAAACAAACACAAATGACGCGTGCTACATTGGGGCTGTTTACACCTGGCCACTTCATGCGTTTTCTCAGATCGGATAGCTATCTGATTTATCAAAACGATTCCATTTACACCTGGTGTGGTCGCATAAATGCGTTTTTGCAAAACGGATTTAAATCCTATCTTCAATTCTTCAAATAGTTTGCACGTTGGCTCATCTGCAGCGTGTTGCAGTAGCGTCGTCATGTCTGGCTATAACATGACAGCCTATAACACGCTCTCACGTTTATTTTTATTTTATTGCATTTTTTGGGAGGAGTACAATTTACATATGTGGTTTCAACAACCAGATGCATTTACACTTGTCCACTTTTGTCTGGAATGTGGCCCAGACCTCCCCTGAAGTGGTTTGAGCTATCGGATTCAAATCCGTCTCGAATGCGTTTCGGGGGGCATTTATAGGCCTACCTGGTCTTTTCTAGGGCTGGGTACCGAGTCTCGATAGTTTTTAGGTATCGACCGAATTGCCTCGATACTATCGAGTATCGAAAAATGGCATGTTGTTCGGTTCCAGATTTCGATACTGCACACATACTCATATGAGACGCGCGCGCACGCACAAACTCTCGACGCGCATACTTGTATGAGACGCAAGGACAAACACACAAACTCTCCGCGCACATATTCATATGAGACGCGAGCACACACACACACAAACTCTCCGCGCACATATTCATATGAGACGCGCGCGCACGCACAAACTCTCCGCGTACATATTAATATGAGATGCGAGCACACACACACAAACTCTCGACGCGCACTTGTATGAGACGCCAGGACACACACACACAAACTCTCCGAGCACATATTCATATGAGACGCCAGCACACACACAAACTCTCCGAGCACATATTCATATGAGACGCCAGCACACACACAAACTCTCCGCGCACATATTCATATGAGACGCGCGCACACGCACAAACTCTCCGCGTACATATTAATATGAGACGCGAGCACACACACACAAACTCTCGATGCGCACTTGTATGAGATGCGAGGACACACACACACAAACTCTCCGCGCACATATTCATATGAGACGCGAGCACACACACAAACTCTCCGCGTACATATTAATATGAGACGCGAGGACACACACACACAAACTCTCCGCATACATATTAATATGAGACGCGAGGACACACACATAATACCTTAAAGATGTGGAAAAGTCGATCAAAAGTGTGGGTACATTTCTCCAGACTCGATGTCAACAGCGTGTGATGCGGTAAAATAATTGCTGCAAAGACCGAAATACGATGAAGACCTTGACAGTGCACGGAGTAAACATAAGAGCAGAAAGTTGCTCCGTCTACGACTGGTAAATGAAGAGATACCTTGTTGATCTGACAGTGTTTATATTGCAATAAATAATAACCTACTGAATGTACACTGCCGTTCAAAAATGTGTTGGTTTACTTGGCTAGTCAGAATTTTTTTTTCAGTAAGGATGCATTAAAGTTATCAAAGGTGACATTAAACATGTGTAATGTTACAAAATATTTCGTTTTTAAATAAATGCTTTTCTTTTGAATTTTTTATTCATCAAAAAATCATGAAAAAATGTAGGCCTGTCATAGTTTCCAAAATACTTTTGGATACTTACTAATTAAATAATGTAAAATATAGTAAATGTATTGTTGCCATATACTAAATATATGACTAGTGGCACGTTAATTTCTGCTTAAATACTGCATGGAGGGATATAGCCCATTCTGCGCTCAAGCGCATGTATAATCTTGACGCAAAAGCAGGCTATGTATTTAAAAATAACGATGCATTTTAATTGTTTATTAATAAACTCTTTCTAAATCAGTGTCCGCTGCAAACATGTCTCCATACATCTCCGCTGTAAAGTGCGCCTTTAAAGGGGTCATGACATGGGTTTTTTTATTTTATTATTATGTTCCCTTAGGTGCAAATATAGTATTACTATAGTTTTTTTTACAAAAAACTTTTAAAATGTAGTGATTTATGACCTTTTCCCACCCTGTTTCTCATCCTCTGATTCAAACAGTCTGTTTTGGGGGTGTTTCCCCTTTAAGAGTTCAGTGTTAACGCCCACTGTTATGATTGGCTAACGTCAGTGCCTATGCATCAATTATTAACGCCCCCAGCCAGAACCTGTGCGGATTCAGCGTATTTAAAAAGTAGTTTAAAGTTTTAAACACATTACTTACAGTTTGCGTCGTCGTTGTTGAGCCCAGAATAGTCGGCAAGGACTTATCTTTGAGCAGCAGTTTTCTGGCAAAGCCAGCATCATTTTGGAATTTGTTCTCAAAACAGTCATCCTTCAAATGTATAGAACAAACGCTTAAACTAACACTGCCGTGACTGAGACGTCCGCAAAAAATAAAGTGCATCCATTTTCCCCTGACGTCTGGATCTTTCGCAGCGTATTCAAAGATGTTGTTTGTCCACAGCCAGGAACAGCACATCTGCGGCGTCGTAATCTCCCTGTACACAGACCCACTCGCTGTCCGTCGACTGAACGCTTGTGAGGCGCGCGGAGGGCGCGACAATGATACGAAATGAGCGTAGTTGTCTTGCGCTTAAAGCGTAGTTGTCTTGTGCCGGAGGCGGTCTATATGCAAACGCTGGTGCGTCACTTCGTACCGTGACGTCACTTCTTACCATGGATCCAGAACGAGCTGTATTTAGAGCTTGATTAAATAAATGATTCGTTTATAATGGGGAGGACGTCTTAAGCTATGAAACTTGCAGGACCTTTTAATGATACAAAGACCTCTTATATACCAAAAGATCAAGGCAAATTTGGTTTCTCATGTCATGACCCCCTTTAAGAGAAATGCATCTTTCATACGGATTACATCAGATGATATTTGCTTTCGATTTGATTTTTTTTTTTCGTTTTTAAAAGTGGACATATCAAGCTTTATATAGATATTTTTTCATATATTTGAGGCTAGTATGCTATATAGCCTACGATATGTTTCTGCTTTTTTTTTTTTTTTTTTACGCGCTCCAGTTCACGGAGACTATGAAAGACCCTGATTGTTTTATTTTATTTTACGAAAGCAAAACGTTTTCTTGTTATTGTGAGTTTACACAAATAAAAGTATTGCGACTCATGCATTATTCTTTTCTGTATGGCCATAAATAGAGTATTTTAAGTTGTTTCCACTGTTGATCGCATCGACGCCTCCATGTCATGCAGTGCGCGCTACACACTCCGCACACACACTTGGTTATGCGCCTAAGAACAGCGAACAAATATCTAGGTTAATGTTAGAGTAAGCGGCCATGCCAGACGGATAGTCCTCATGTTTAACAAATCAAATCATGCAGTTTCTACCGCGAGTCAGCGCTGCGCCAGTTTGAAAAAGGCGGGTGTACAGGAGCCTTTTAATGAATGTTTGGTGTAGGTCTAGGCATAGAGATATCTGAACATATTTGCCAAGCGCAAACCAGTACAGAAGTAATCAATAAATGATCGGGGAGGGTCATGCCTTTTTTCACAATCATTTTGGAGGGTCATAGAAAAATGTATTGCTGGCGAAGGGAGGGTCAAGTCTATTTTGACTATTGATCTCAAAACTCCTTCGGTGGCCCCTTAAATAAATAACGAACAGTCCCTAAGTATCAATATAGATAAAATGGACGTGTTTATTCAAAGACCTCAGTATAATCAAATTTTTCGATAAATAATTGATTTCGTTTAGTCCATTAACACTGCATTAGATAGGCCTACACAATGGCCTATAAATAACGAACCAATTCGTCAAAGTAAACCCAGCACCACTATTCTTCTCTAACCTCAAAGACTGCATGGACTTACAATGTGTGTACAGCATGTGTGTGTATTTATGTTTACAAAATAATTATACACAGTTCACACACACATGTAAACACAAACTTTTATTTTGGATGTGATTAATTGCAATGAATCTTTTCACAGTTCTTTAATGCTTGCTTACTAGAAGACACTAACAGAGTTCAAATCCCAGTTGCTCAGGCGGGACATGTTGTCACTCTGCATTAATGTGCCCCAAACTATGATATTCTATTCTATACTTTTTTATTTTTTTTATTATTGCAGTTTTAGGCATTACAGGGGTTTTCAAAACACATAAATAGAAAAGAACAAAGGGAGGAACATATCACAAGTCAAACATGCAAGCAAAACATGAGACCTCCATCTGAATCCCTCAATTGTTTTCCTTGGAAGTCTGTTCATATGCACATATATATAAAGAAAAATTCAAATAAAATAAAATAACTATAATAATAATAATAATACAAAGACTAATAATGAATTAGTAACAGAATAGCAGCCAACCCAAAATTACCTCTACTCCTTCCAAGCTACACTGTAAAAAATGTGGCTGCGATTAGTTAAAATTTGTTGAGATAACTTAAATATCCAACTTAACCAAACTAAACTAAAGTTAACTAAACTTAATATTTTAAGTCAAGCTTGAACACATACTTTTTGAAGTTGAAACAATGTTGGATTCTAAGTTGTGCTAAATAATCGCAGCAATTTTTTTTACAGTGAATTCCCAAGGATAGCATGTGTTCCGCATCTACACCTAAGTATTTTAGAAAGGGGCCCCAGATCCTGTGGAATTTAAAGGGTTTGCCTCTTAGTGCAGTGGAAAAGGCTTCATTAGGAATAAAGCCCTTAAAGGAACACTCCGACTTTTTGGGACTTTAGCCTATTCAACTTATCCCCCAGAGTTAGATAAGTCCATACATACCTTTTTCATCTCCGTGCGTGCTTTAAGTCTGTTTGACGCACCCACCGCTAGCCTAGCTTAGCACAAAGACTGGATGTAAATGGTTGCAGCTAGCATGCTAATCCAAATAAGTGACAAAATAACGCAAACATTTTCCTATTTACATGTTGGTTGTGATTTGTATAGTCACAGAGTGTACAAAAAACAAAGTCACATGAGACACAGACATTTTAACCGTATAAATACTGGGAACTATATTCTCTGAAGGCGAAGCACTGCTACTTGGGCGGAGTGATAACCGCAGCACCTGAGACGCGCCGTTGTTTCTTCTGTCAACAAAACCAGCGTGACATCTCAGGTGCTGCAGTTATCACTCCGCCCAAGTAGCAGTGCTTCGCCTTCAGAGAATATAGTTCCAGTATTTATACGGTTAAAATATGTCTGTGTCTCATGTGACTTTGTTTTTTGTACACACTGTGACTATACAAATCACAACATGTACATAAGAAAATGTTTGCATTATTTTGTCACTTATTTGGATTAGTATGCTAGCTGCAACCATTTACATCCAGTCTTTGTGCTAAGGTAGGCTAGCGGTGGGTGCGTCAAACAGACTTATAGCACGCACGGAGATGAAAAAGGTATGTATGGACTTATCTAACTCTGGGGGATAAGGTGAATAGGCTAAAGTCCCAAAAAGTCGGAGTGTTCCTGTAGTTTTTGATAGACAGAAACACAGAGAAGCCGTCTTGCTTCGTACACCTAGTTTATTGAACTGCCCGCTCTACCTCCGTGCTCTCTGTTTCACGTCATGGGAGGAGCGGCCGCACTTAAAGGGATACTCCACTTTTTTTGGAAATAGGCTCATTTTACAGCTCCCCCAGAGTTAAACAGTTGAGTTTTACCGTTTTCGAATCCATTCAGCCGAACTCCGGTTCTGACGGTACCACTTTTAGCATAGCTTAGCATAGATCATTGATTCTGATGGGACCATTAGCATTTCTTTCCAAATGACCAACGAGTTTCAATATTTTTCCTATATAAAACTTGACTCTTCTGTAGTTAAACCGTGTACTAAGATCGACGGAAAATGAAAAGTTGCGATTTTCCAAGCCTATATGGCTAGGAACTACTCTCATTCCGGCGTAAGAATCAAGGAACTGTGCGGCCGTACCATGGGTGTAGCAGCGTAATGATATGACGAAGCACTTGCCGTCAACAAACCAACGTGACAACCTGCTTGCACAGGGAGCGTGCCTTGTAGCATGGAGACATTTGTGAGAGACGATTTAGATAACATCTAAACAGACCCGAACACCATACAAGGGTTATACGCTACCTCACCAGAACTCTACAACAAAACTACTAACGTTATACTGTACAAGACGAATGATCGAGGATACCTATAGCACTCACTGATTGCATTTCACAGGAAGATAACAACGGCAGTGCTTTTACAAAAAGTAAAAATCGTTATACAGTACTTCCAGTGATGCGCGGGTTGATCCAAAATTAGCGGGTGCCTGCGGTTACCTGCGGTTACGAGTCATCCAAAAATATTTTTAATGATATTCGGGTCGCGGTCGGTCGGGTCGTTTGAAATAAAGATGTCAATTAAACCTTTGTAATTTATATAGTACTAGACTCAATGTTCTATGAAATACATAGGTGTACACTTTATTGGCTGAATAACTGCGCGAGGATGACGCACGAGCTCAGTCAGAGATGACAGTGGGAAATCCTTATTTACCTTTTTATTTGCTGAAAGGGGCGGGGGGCGGGGCGGGGCGGGGGGTTTGTTGGGAAAGTCCGGGGAGAGACGCACACTTCGATTAGACTGGATAAACACATGCAGCATCTTAATTGTTAAGAAAATGAAACGAAATAAATGAATAAATCAAGCCTTTATTAAAAAAACACTAGGCGATATCATACAGCATTCAGAAAAATGCGCACCCCTCCATCTATAGCCCATGATGCTACGATGAGCATTTACTAGCTAAGTTACTTTAAAAAAAAACGCGGGTCGGGTACAATATTTTCTTTCTTTTTTTGCGGTCCGAGTTGCGGGCGGGTTAGTTGAAAACGTTGGTCGGGTGCGGGTTGTTTATACATTGACCCGCATCACTGGTAGGCTACTTACAGCCATGGGTGATGATGATGATGCACTTGGACCTGTCTGTACATTGAAGATTGTTGAGATGGCTGTATCCTTTAGACGCTGTACCGTACTGTCCGTGTTTTCTTTATAGTCATCTGGTCCAAAATGCTTTCAGCAAACACGCCATTTTTTGATAGATTCTATCTGCGTTTTTAGATCAATGTTCAGAGCAGTCAACCATTGATTTTTTAGTTTCTTTTTGTTCGTTGGTATTCAGTGTAACATTACGGTAGAATATACCTTCGCCTTACTATCACAGCCCTTTACTACGCACAGAACCATGGCTAATCGCACAGGAAACCTAATTTGCCACCTAAAAACTACACAAACTTAGTCCCGGTCATGTTGGAAGTTACCGAGCTGGGGACTATTTTCAGGTGCTTCGTCATATCATTACGTTGCTGCACCCATGGTACGGCCGCACAGTTCCTTGATTCTTACGCCGGAATGAGAGTAGTTCCTAGCCATATAGGCTTGGAAAATCGCAACTTTTCATTTTCCGTCGATCTTAGTACACGGTTTAACTACAGAAGAGTCAAGTTTTAAATAGGAAAAATATTGAAACTCGTTGGTCATTTGGAAAGAAATGCTACTGGACCCTTCAGAATCAATGATCTATGCTAAGCTATGCTAAAAGTGGTACCGTCAGAACCGGAGTTCCGCTGAATGGATTCGAAAACGGTAAAACTCAACTGTTTAACTCTGGGGGAGTTGTAAAATGAGCCTATTTCCAAAAAAAGTGGAGTATCCCTTTAAGGGGACATACACATCACTCTACATCCCCCCTCTTTTAGTAGAAGACAGAAGAAATTGCAAAAGACAAAATAAAGTACAACCAACCATCTAACATTGGATGACAAAACAGGTGCAATGAGAAGAACATTTGACTGCACAAAAATCACACAAAACATGCGTACCACACATAAAGAAATTAGGGCCGGGACTTTAACGCGTTAATTAAGATTAATTAATTACACAAAAAATAACGCGTAAAATTTTTTTAACGAATTTTAATCGCACTGATTTTTGCACCGCGGAACGTTTCTCACTGGATGAGTTTAGGCGGATCGATTATACTGGAGCACCAACTAGCGTTCACAACTTAAACGATAACTTCTAGCGTTGCCACCCGTCCCGGTTTTCAGGGATTGTTCTCTTTTTTTGAGCTACAGTCCCGGAAAATGTATATTCTTTCCCAGGACACGAATTGTCCCGTTTTTTTGTGAAAATGTACTTCTAAAGTAGAATTTTCATGGTTGTGTACATCCAATCCTGTGTCCGTAAACGGGTAAAACAGTGGATTGGCCAATGCCAGGCATTTACTTTTATTTGATTGGAAGCTCAACTTATCGCCTAGCAACTGCCTGCGCTGTCGGTCGGTCGGTCGCGCGCATCAACACACATCCAGGACTAAACAGCGTGAGCAGTTGCTAGCTAGCTTTAAAAAACGTTCTATTTACATCTATTGTGTGAAATGGGGGGAGAGACGGACGAGGAGGATAACACAACAAAATCGAATGAGCAACCAGTCAGTGTCAAAGAAAAAACTATTTACAACCTATAAGAGCATGGTTGTGTGCAAGCTGTGCAACAAGGAATTCGGAACGGCTATTGCTAACGTTACACTTAATGGCAAAAATAGCACTGGTCTGCTGGACTTGGTTTAAACAAAAATAAACAATATTTTGTTGCTTAAGCTTATGTATTCAGTCATTATTCAATGGTATACTAAAACTCCATGTGAAAAAAATTACTTCTCACTGTTCTCAGGTCAAATATTTATATGTGATTAAAATGCGATTAATTTCGATTAATTAATTACAAAGCCTCTAATTAATTAGATTAATTTTTTTAATCGAGTCCCGGCCCTAAAAGAAATATGAGAATGCATGGCATGTTTCAATCAGGTCATAACATAGTCTTTGTAACATTGGTTAGGACGGCTGACTCTTCCAGAACGAGTCACCACTGAATGCTTGCCCTCCGTGTCAGTGTAACAATCCATGTTAGAGGATTGAGGTTGCTGCATGGGCCCATCAGCATTGGATGGTGTTGCGAGAGTCTCAGCATTAGTCAGCACTGGGAGATCATCCTCAAAGTCAGCTGGAGGGGATTCTGAGACGTGGAGGAGATGCCGTCTGTTCCTGATGTACTTGCCACCTTGTGATGTCACAACGTAGCTATTTGGTTGCTGGGCAGGGGAAGTCACAATTGCTAGCCTGTCAAAACCACGTGCTGTCTGCATCCTGACAGTTTGCCCTGGCTTCAGTGCAGGGAGCTGATGAGCATTTCTGTCATAATAGTCTTTCCCCCTCAGTCTTTGTTTTGTGATGATGTCCTTTACGTTTGTGTGAACAACAGGCTGAAGCATGGCCTTGGTCACTGGGAGGAAGGTAAAACCATCCTTTACCTCAGGAGGGACATAAGTCCTAGGGAGAGTGATGTTTGGTAGGTACTGAAGTTCATTCTCCCAGACACGCCATGACTGCAGGAGCTCAGGTGGTAGGTTCGGATCGTCCCAACCCCGCTGTTTACTCCATAGTTGCCTAATAATGATCTTTGCTCGAGTGGTGTAGGGCAAAAGAAGTCCCAAAGGGTCGTACTGAGTGGCTAGGACCTTGTAGATATTTCTGAGGGTGGGAGTCTCATATACAACAGGTCGGTGCTTGTACGTGTCTTTGGACATTCTTAAAGAGCTCATCTTGTGGTGGAAGGACAGATGTCAGTAGGCATTGTTGGGAGGATGCAGGCCGCCCCATCAACGATGCGGGGCCCTGGAGGGTCCATCCCAGGCGTGTGTGGACAGCAGCAGGTCCACCTGGAGAACCTAATCTTATAGGCTCGATTGGTGTGATGAGATGTGGCTGATCTGACCCAATCAGAAGTAGAGGCTGAGCATCTTTCACCGGCAGGATGGGAAGACCGCGTAAGTGTTTATACTTCCTCTGCAGTTGATCCATGGGATAAGACTGCCGTGACAGATTGAGGCGATCTGCAGTGAAGGCATATTCAATCTTGTAACATGTTTGAGGCTTATGGGATGCGGATACTTGAAATGATATAGATGACCCATTAAGAACTTCAATGTCTTGTCGCACGGTGTGCAATGGGAGATCTTCAGGTGTATGCCAAGGGCTTTGGCAGCAGTTGGGAGCAGAATGGTTCTCTCAGAGCCGTCATCCAGCAGCGCAAAGGTATCTAAAGTACGGTCTTCATAATGAATATGTACAGGTACTACCTTGAGCATGACACGGGTCCCAACAACAGGTTTGTCCAGGTAAAATCTGTCTGGAGAGGAACTGGTGAGGCAACTCTTCTCAGCACTGACTGTATCCTCTTGGGAGGGTCTAACATTTACATTGTGTAGAGGGCGAAGGTGTTTACCTTGACACAGGTTACAGGGCTTCTTCAGGTCACACTGAGCAGCATGATGAGTCCTGGCACAGCGCCAACAACGATTATTACCTCGAATCCAGTCTTTGGCCTGGTCAGTGTTAAGTTTAGCAAATGGCTTGCATTGACTCAAATAATGCTCTGTACTATCACAGAAGGGACAGAACCGTTTCACTTCGACTGACTTGGTCGGTGGAGTCATACCCTTCTGAGGGGACAGGGAAGTTACATTTTGAGCCACTCCAACCCCATGAAGAATGGCTACAGTCCTTTTACTCTGTATAGGTCTAGAAGTATGTCGGTCCTGAACTCCTCGTGAGGAAATCTCTACATCAAAGTCATGACACCAGGCTTCATAACGGAGCCAGTCTGAGAGATTATGTAAAGTAGGTACGGTTCCAGGTTGCCGAAACATGTGACGGCGGAACTCAGCTCGCTGTTCAGAAGAAAGTTTGCTCAAAAGACGTGCGACATGTGACCCACAATCCAGTTCAATTGCGCCTTCAGGTCCTAAAGTCTTCAACAAACCCACCAATGACTGTACCTGAAGAGCAAACTTCTGGAATGCAACTGTATCCCCACGCTTTACATCAGGGGCTTCCAGGACACTGGCAATTTTCCTCAAAGCTAGTTGGTGGGGCTGACCAAACTTCTCATGGAGGGCCACCATAGTGTCAGTAAACGGGTAGGCGAGTTCAAAAAAGCATCGGCAATCAGCTGAGCTTCATCCAACTTTAAGTGGTCCACAAGTATTTGATATTTAAAGAGTTCAGTTCCATCTCGAGGAAGCAGATTCTCCAAAGCGATTCGAAGTCTGGCAAACTCGCTTGGATCTGGTCGGCTGAACTTGGGGATAGTAGGGGTAGGCCCTCTATACACATACTCTGAAGGGTGTGTTAAATATGGCAGTTTCGACTCTACCTTGACCACAGGCGCTGGATACCTCGACGGAGCTGGTATGGACCCAAGTCGGGAAGAAGAAACTGGAATTTGGGCACTTAAAAGTTTCCTATACGAGGTCTGTGCAGCTGAGGATGATAACATTCTGAGGTCTTCAGGTGTTGGAGGTGGTGGTAGCACATCTGGATATTGAAAGCAATACTGAGAATTGCGGTATGGAGGGTGAGCCTGAGAGATCGTTGAATACTTTGGTACCTCTGGTTGGTATGTAGCTTTGTCAGGTTTCGTTAACTTTAAAGCCTCCATACCTCTGCTCAGTTCTGGCTCGGGCCAGGGTGGAAGCTCAGGCCACTCTTCATCATCAGCTGATGTCCGGCCTACGCGACAGGAAAGACTGGATGGCAGTTGGGGTTCTGGTTGCACTGGAGGACGATCATGGCTTTTAGCTGTGCTGAGGTCTGCTTTAAGTGTTTGGGCTACTTTGACCAGTTCTTTGAACTCAGTACGAACTTCTTTCAACTCCATCAGGTCAGAACGAAAGGCTTGGTGGGATTGCAGCAGCTGTGCATTTTCTCTGCGAATGGCTTGGAGCTCGTTATAGAATTCAGGCTCGGTGTAGCGATTCTGCGGGACTGATGTGAATGACTGAGGCAGGTTTTCGCTGCGCTCTGCATAACTGAAGCTTGGTGGTCTGAACCGAGGGCCTGTGCGAGGAGCAGCGTCATCATAGAGGTAGTCAGGATGGTCCCATGATGACTGGAGAGGTGTCATGTGGGCAGGTACCTCCCAGGGTGGTGAAATAGCATGTTCACTTACAGGTCTGCCCCCTACATACTGCACTTCAAAGTCTTGGAGTCGAACTGGTGGATGTGTTCGGCGTTTTGGTCTGGTTGCTCCAACAATCTCCTCATCAGACTCCATGATACCAGGAGATGAACACTGCCTCCGGCTCGAAGGACCAATTTGTTGGAGAGGAAAGTTGACTGCTAGGCTCTAGTTCTACTTGTTAGCAGTATACACCCCTGGGTGTCGGTCAGAACACAAAGAATGAGGAGACTGGTGCTTCTTTCCAAAGTGTATTGAATATTAGTCTAAAATAACAAAAACATATTACATTAGTAAAAGTAGAAATGTGTACATTCACAGATGAATCAGTCACTTCTTCAGAATACTAAACTATTCAGTATCACCTCTAAATAACCGTTAAAGCTCAAAATATGCAGAGGATGGGCAACTGAAAACAATATAACTATTGTATTATCACAAGAAATTACTTTGGCATTAATATGTATTATTAATGATTCCAGATGCATCAACAAACTATCTTAATTTCCCAAATTAGCATAATCAAAAGGAAATAATACTGGATAATCATTCTGCAGCATAATTAGCTAACCTATTACAGACATATACAACGTAAACTGTCACATTTCACTATATTTAGCAGAAATCACGTTACATGTCTTGTTTATCTGTCAAACGATCGCACATGAGGTACATGTCCGGGCGTGCACATTTAAGTACACAAAGCTCAATAATACACTAAAAACACGGTTAAAACATCAAGAAATCAGAGAAAACTTACTTTATGGGCATTTACTAATACTTTTAACACCCAAACGCCAACGAACATCCGAATAACAGGCAAGAGGCAACTTCTAGGTGCGCAGCTGCCGTTCTCTCAGTAATCTATATTGACGCAACAGGCAGCAAACCATGACAATAATGCCTCCTACTGGAAGCATCGGGTATCGCACTCTAAAATAACTATCAAAATAAAAGTCCCACAATAAAGTCTTCATTCTCCGGGAGCCTTTTATACAAAGGTCATTGTTTGTCTGGATAGAAGGCGTTGTGCAGGGGAGGGTAGCCATCTCGTGGAAGATTACGAACATGGAGAAGTGCAGCACGGATGTCAGTATGATCACGGTAGCATTTTTCCAGAAGATGCTTGGCAGATCTAACAGCACGCTCAGCCAGTCCATTGGATTGGGGATAGTGAGGGCTGCTGCGGATATGCTTAAAGTCCCACGTGCGTGCAGAATCTTCAAATCCTTGCACACAAACTGAGTAGCATTGTCAGTCATTAAAGTGTTAGGGACACCATGGACTGCAAAATGTCTTTTCAGCTTTGCGATAACCGTGATGCTTGATTTGAGTGCATTGCAGGGTGCGCAACGAGAGAGTTCAGCGTCAATATCAATGTACATTGATGGCCAATACATAATTTCCTTAGCTCTGCGCTTTGTTGCTGTAATACCAGGATGGCCCTGATGTAGCTGGCCTACATAAAATTTCTGCAGAGCAGGTGGGATAATCAACCTCTCCCCTCGCAGCAGCAAGTCATCTTGAATGGGCAGCTCATCTCTCATTGAAAAGAAGGGACGCAAGGAATATGGAAGTTTTTTTGAGGTGGCTGGCCAGCCGTTTCTAATCATGTCAGAAAGCTGTTGGCATGTGACATCTTTTTGCACAGCAGCCCTGAGTTCATCTACCCGACGGGAAGATAGTACCTGGACAGTCATGACCTCCAGCTGGTCATCAGTGAGTTGTGGGTCAGATGTGGAGAGGTGGGCCCGGGACAACGCATCAGCCACAAACAGCTCCTTACCACGTTTGAAGATGACATCCAAGTGATAACGATCCAGTTTCATCATCATACCCTGTAGTCGGGGTGAGGCCGTGTGGAGTGGCTTCTTTAATATGGTTATTAAGGGCTGATGATCAGTTTCTACAGTGACAGGGCGACCATAGCCTAAAATCATGGAATTTGTTTGTCGCAAACACAAGTGCCAGCATTTCCTTTTCAATTTGAGCGTAACGGGACCCCACATAGCAACATTTTGTCGGCCCAGATCCGGCCCACATCTGGCACTTGTGGAATGCGGATCTGGCCCACATGCAGCGTGGAATGACGGCCCTTGGGTGGCCCACTTCTGTTTGCCAGATCTGGGCCACAAGCAGACCATAGCAGTGCCACATGTCAGCCAAGAGCAAAGAAATAAACCAGAACTGGAGCTTCTCTGAGCCACAAAAACCTGTGTATATTAAATATGAAGTCATTTCAGCCTTAATAAAGTCTGTTAACAAGTAGAATCACTGAAGGAAAGAAGAGAACAGAAAAAAAAGACAAGCAGAAACACAAGAACTAAAACTGACTTCAGTCACAGCCTTAGAAGAAATCCACTGAAGAGAAAACACATTCAATCTGTGAAGATCTCAGCAGAGGATTAACCAACTCCACAAACAGCATTACCAGCTTCACTTATTACTAACCAGACTGAATTTATTTCTGTCAGATGTCTACAAAAGATTTATTGAGAATTAACAGCGGTTTAACTCTGTTTAATTTGAAGTTACCGTAATGGTGATTAGTGTTTCCATTAGTTGGGCTCTTAAATCTTATTATGTTTTTATGGCTGCTATGACAGAGTGTCAAACACATTTTCAGCAGCAAAGAAAGCTAATGTGAATCAGGTCAGGTGTTGAAGGTGATCTGTTGATGGTTTTATAATCATCATGAAATAGACTGATTCACTGATGTTTTTTGAATACAACAGTTGTGTTGTTCCATTACTGTTTGCACATCACAGACCCTGTGTTACTGCAGCATGAGGTCTGGCAATATTACAACAATCAGTTAGAAGATTTTAACAAACACGATCACAAAAAGCTAGCCTGCAATGACACACACAGACATCAACAATCAGTGTATGAATCTCATCAATGGTGACAATCAACAAGATAAACAGATAATTTCAGAACAGCACTGAAAATCTACTAAGTCACAACAAAACCAACAGCAACAAAATAAAAGCAAATATTTAGAATTAAACAAAATAATAGGACAATTCAGCTGCATAATTGATTCATGTTGCAATGCATGCTGGGAGTTTTTTTTGCTGGTACCCAGCATGCATTGCAGCAAGGTAATTGTCACCATTGTTGAGATTCATATGCTGGTTATTGATGTCTGTGTGTGTTATGATTGATCAGATTTTTGTCCTCGTGTTTGTTAAAATCTTCTAACTGATTGTTGTAATATTGCCAGATCTCATGAGGCAGAAACACAGGGTTTGAGATATGAATATATTAATGGTACAACACAATTGTTAGAGTCAAATGACATTAGTGAATCAGTCTATTTCATGATTAGTATATAACCATCAACAGATCACCATCATCATCTGATCTCATTTCACTTTAGGTTTCTTTGCTGCTGCAAATGTTTTTGAAAAACACACTGTCACAACAGTCAAAATGGACAAGAAATATTTTAAGAGTTAAGAGCCCAACTAATGGAAACACTAATCACCATTACGGTAACTTTAAATTAAACAGAGTTAAACCTCTGTTAATTCTCAATAAAACTTTTGTAGACGTCTGACAGAAATAAAGTCAGTCTGGTTAGTAATAAGTGAAGCTGGTAATGCTGTTTGTGGAGTTGTTTAATCCTCCTCTGCTGAGATCTTCACAGATTGAATGTCTTTTCTCTTCAGTGGATTTCTTCTAAGGCTGTGACTGAAGTCAGTTTTAGTTCTTGTGTTCTGGTTGTCTTTTTTTCTGTTCTCTTCTTTCCTAGTGATTCTACTTGTTAACAGACTTTATTAAGGCTGAAATGACTTCATATTTAATATACACAGGTTTTGTGGCTCAGAGAAGCTCCAGTTCTGGTTTATTTCTTTGCTCTTGGCTGACATGTGGCACTGCTATGGTCTGCTTGTGGCCCAGATCTGGCAAACAGAAGTGGGCCACCCAAGGGCCGTCATTCCACGCTGCATGTGGGCCAGATCCGCATTCCACAAGTGCCAGATGTGGCCGGATCTGGGCCGACAAAATGTTGCTATGTGGGCCAGTGACTAAAATATCAACTTCACATCGTTTCTTTTAGTAGCATGAAAATAATCTTATTTCAATTATGAATAAATTATATACAGAAAGCGATCAAAGAACAATCTTTCCACACAGTGCGAGTTTATCTGGACACTTGCCAAACTCGTTATGAAATCAATGATGCACGTTACACTGCACAACGAAGCTCTTACTGTATTTACATCATCGTGTTTGCATTGGTGAAAGCATTAGAGAGAGTGCAGAAACTGTGTTGCAATTCATTCTCGAGATCAACAGACTGTCATCTCAATACTCATCACGGCAACATTTTATGTGATGGTAATAGATCTAAATACTTTAAAAACATCTCACGATTTGTTAATCTCGATAGCTGTAAGTATTCAAAAGAGTTTCACATGTATTACGTAGCTATTTCATATCCAAGCATGTCAGGCAATCACAGCAGTGGGCATTTACACTGAGGTCTCACACAGACACGCCCCTTCAAACAGAGCGTTCAAATCAGAGGCTAAAATCAGGAAAAATGCCTTTTATTTCTAAATTATTATTATCTAAATGTAAAAAAATGTTTTTTTTATATAAAAAAACATACTAACATTATAAGGGCAACCCAGGAAACATGATAAAATAATAAAATAACCCTATGTTATGGGACCTTTAAAAGCCAATTGCGCTCGTGCCATGGCGGATTGCTATTTACATCGAGGAATTTCCAAGCGGAAAAACTGAACGCATCGCTAGTGCAGAAACGGATGCTCGCGCGAGGTGAAGCATAAGCAGACCATCTATGGGACAAAGTGTTCGCTTGGTTTGACTTTAGACCAGGTTTCAGCTGGTCAATGTCTCAGTCTATTTCCGTTCCTCAAAATATCAACGCGCCAACAATGCGCCTGAACACAACTGTTTTTCAGCCAGCGGACCATGGGCGCAAATGCATTTGCTATTTAAACAACGTGGAGCAGGATGTGAAAATTAAAACTGCATCAGCTGAAATTAGCAAAAAACACGGCAGGCGTATAATATGGCCCGTAGTCTGAGGAAAAATCCATTGTCAGCGCCACCTATTGTGTAGGGGTGAATTAGAGATTCGCCTCACTTTATCATGTTGCGTTCAGTGTGAAAGGGCCTTAAGAGTGCAAATATGGGTGTATTAACATGTCTGCATTTGACAGACACTTTTGTCCAAAAGAACCTTGCACTGCATTAGGGTCATTCTGTGCCAAATAATTTAAAGGCACAGTATGTAAGATTCACCGCTAGATGTCACTTATTCAAAACAATGGCGTAGTTTGATGATGCCTTGAATGAGCGAGGGATCATGGGAGTTTTTGTCTTAACCTCCACAGCAGAAATCTTGTTCACTGATGAGCTAATTTATTAAAGATTAATAACGTTACTATGGTATGAGGGCGGAAGCGGGAAAAACTGGGACATTTTACCTTGCTTTCTCATTATGTTTATGCCACAATCTGCCATTGCTGCTCCTTTCGCTTTGTTTATGTTTTTCTTACATTTAAAGGTAATATTAGATTTGCATTTAATGTCCTTTATTGGTGTTTGTTTTTTTCACCAGAGTAAAAAAAAAGAAGATCAAAATCAAAAAGTTTAGCCAGGGACCTTCGGACACGGAGTTGACATGGAATGACCAATTAAGTTAAATACATTTTGATCAATTCTGAACTTAACTCGTTAGCTTAGAATTGTTATCACTTACCTGTAGCAGGACAGGGGTGGCTCTGATCTCTGTTTGGTATGACCTCTGCCTGTAAAACAGAATGCATTTGCTTCAGAGAGGATACGATTAGGGCTGCAACAACGAATCGATAAAAATCGATAATCAAAATAGTTGGCAACGAATTTCATTATCGAATCGTTGTGTCGCGCAACGTGGAGATGTTTAAAAAAAAAAAAAAAAAAAAAAATTGTTGAGAGCAGAGCTATGAGGCGCCGGACTGGACAAAAGCGAAGCGAACTCCAAGGCCGAGTGTGTCCGAGAGCGCGCGATATAGAGTGTGTTTGCGCGCGAGTGTGTCTGCGCGCGATAGAGACCGAGTGCCTCTGAGAGCGCGCGATAGAGACCGAGTCTATTTGCGCGCAAGAGAGACCGAGTGTGTCCGAGCAGCACTGAATTTTTCACTGAAACTTCACTATATGCTCGGAAAGGATGAGCTGCAAAATACACACCATACGAGGTGGTCAATCCATTGTGTTTTTTTGTGAGTGTGTGCGTCTGTGAGTGTGAGAATTTGTGCGTCTGTGAGTGTGTGCGTCTGCGAGTGTAGTGTGGAGAACAAGTTCTGACGTTTAAACAAATCCTGTTAAGATTTCTGATTTGTATTTTTCTTTAATTATTTATTGTTCTGACAGCTCAGGTCCCTTAAACAAAAATATACATCTTTTTGTGCACTTTATTAAAAAAAAAGTCCTATATATTTGGCAGATGTAAAGCACATGTGTATGTTTTTTGTGTTAGTCAATAAAAATAAAAAATGACTTTAATAGCTCAGGGATGTTCAAGGAGCAACCTGTTTGTGCACTTTCTGAAGATTTTTTTGCACTGTGAATTTGCACTGTCAGTTCTGTTTTTGAATAAAGGGTTATTTTTATCCGATTAATCGAAAAAATAATCGTACGATATTGACAGCACTGAAACTATTTAAGCATTGCAAATCATTTACGTATTGCAGCTTTACAGATGTAAAAATGTGGACGAATTATTATTAATTCATATTAAATTTGTGGCATTAAAGTTTTGATTCTATTATATTCAATTGTCATTACATTTTGTTTTCAGTGGCATTTATAAAACGCAGTTTACTCATCTACTTAATATGAAATGATTTTTTTACTGTTTGTGGCTCCTGCTGCAAACTCATTTAGAAGGATTATGTTAAACAAGACTACATTTTGAACCCTTAAAGGGATAGTCCACTTTGAAATAAAATGTTGGTATGTTTTAGCTTACCTGAAGTGCATCCAAGATGTAGGTGTCTTTGTCTCCGCAGTAGTTTCAATTTTGATATTTTTAGGTCAAACCGTTCTTGTCTGTCAGTCATATAATGCAGTTATATAGGTACTGTCTCCAAAAGCATGCAGAGAGGTCTCTAATAGCATGCAGAGAAAAGTCCAAATTAAAAAATTCCCCATCGTAAGTGCACATTGATGGCCTAAGACACGAAACAAGCGGTTTGTGTGATAAAACGAACAGTATTTATATAGTTTTTATCTCTTTTACACAACCACGTCCAAGTGATCTGTTTACACCGTATTTCTTCCCCGGAAACTAATCTAACCGCCTTCGATTGGACGTTGCATTTTTAAACTCAGCAGAAACACGTGTGATTGGCTGTACGGCTCAACGTATGCCTTTGATTGACCTGAACAATGAAGCGAGTAGTGTGTCAAGATAGAAGGCTTACACATTGGGAATAAGTGAAAACTCAACACTCCCGGATGAGTTTGCGCGAGCTTTGGCCATCAATGCCTCTGCATGCTATTAGAGACATCTCTGCATGCTTTTGGAGACAGTAGCTATAGACCACTTAAAGCCCTGTTTTCAGATTGTTTCTGATGAAATAGAACGGGTAAGATTGAAATTTGGACACATGCTGCTGGCCCGAGAATGTTCTGTTTCTGTGGTAGCACAGAGATTTTAAGTCTTTAACTTGTTACTGTATGTGGGAGTTCAAAGCAGTTTGTATTGTTAGATTATAATACGTTTCCTTTCTCATTTTCCAGGGAGTGGAGCAACTATTCCATAAGCAGATTTCTGCTGCTGACACAGAGGATGGAGTAATAGTGCCAGAGATCCACTGTCCACATCAGACAAGAGTCTTACTTTGTTCAGACACATCACATTTGAATGAGTGGGATCTTGATCTTCAGACACCTGATTTATCTTATTTTTATAAAATAGCAAATATTTTAATTTCCTCTAGATCAAAACAAATACGGTTCACAGGTACACAAGAG
Source organism: Phoxinus dragarum (assembly GCA_033366665.1). Lineage (NCBI taxonomy): Eukaryota > Metazoa > Chordata > Actinopteri > Cypriniformes > Leuciscidae > Phoxinus > Phoxinus dragarum. Next base: position 79,372 of record JARPMJ010003844.1, read on the forward strand.
GTTGCACTTTATTCATATTAGTTTATGCTGATCATGGATTAGCATACTAACCGCATATGAATGTTAAGGGGATAGTTCACACAAAAATACAATTCTCACTTATTTTCCGCACCCTCATGCTGTCCCAGATGCAGTTTACTTTCTTTCTACAGATAAACACGAATTAAGATTTTAAGGAATGTAATCCATCTCTGTGAGTCCTTATGCTTTAAATGCTTTAAGATGCTTTAAAAACCACACACAGTGACCGTGATGTCCATGCGACCTCAGTGGATGAACCAATGCCTTCTGGAGTGAAACTATAGGCTAGACAAGAAAAATACTAATGATGTAAACTGTTTTAACTATTAAAAATCAATTCCGACCAACTGTCATACGTACATGAATTACAATCCACTTGTATTATAGACTCACAGAGATGGATTATTTCCTTAAAATATTTGTTTGTTTATGTGAAGAAAGAAAGTCATACACATCTGGGACGGCATGAAGGGGAGTAAATGATGAGAGAATCCTCATATTTTGGGTGGACTATCCCCCAGTCACTGCTTTGTTACTTTTACTGTAACAGGAACTGTTCAAAGGATGATAGCAATCATTTAAAATGTATATGAATTTTAAATATGTATTCTGTATTTAGAATTGTGCATTTTGTATAGTAATGTATATCATGAGAATACTGTGCATTACATGTATAGTATACAGGTAATGTTTTGTGGATTCTGGTCTTTCCTGTCACAACATGATTGCATCCAAGACTTTCACTTTGATACTTGAGAACACACTGCTACTAGCCCCGCCCCCAAAAGAGATATGTGTCAGAACTGCGAACGAAAACTCAGGGAGCGTAAACGAAAAACGAAAGTTCAGATCAGCGAATGAAATATGAGAAAAAGTTAGCAAAAACATGCAGTGTATTAAGAACAAATAAAAAAATGTGCCCTCGATTTATTCTTTTTTAGTTTCAAAGATATTTTTTTTCAGTTTCAATTGATATTTTCATCAGTTTCTTGAAAAGTTACGTTCATTATTATTGGCACAAAAGTAATTCCATACAATAGAACCATAAAATACGGCAATAACAAAATTCACAAAAGTCGTTAAAGAGCGCAAACGTCAAATCAAACGGTTGTTGGGTCATTCTACAGAAACGTCCACTTTTGTAATGGCAAGATGTTTTCAAATTGATTTATTTTTCTAACATTTAAACATTTCTAACTTAGAGCACATTATTATACCCTTTGACTTTATGAATACACATAATGACAGCTTCATGATTTTTTTTATATTTTTTTGTGCATTTATTTAAAGACGGCATGTACCATTTTTTTGTCATTGATTGCGACATGCTGTGTTTCGGTTTGAATAAGAAATGTGCGCCTTCACAGAATGAAATGGAATAACAAATTCAGCGATTAATAACTTAATTTCTGGTCTGTACTTCATCAACTTCATCAACTATTATATATGGCCAGAGAGGATTGCAACTGGTGTAGGTGTTACGGCTCAAATATAATTTTAATGATATGCTATATTGTTACTCCTCACCAAATCTTACCCTATGCCTCAATGTGATGGAGGGGTGGCACTGGGTGTCTGTCGACGATGCACAGCAGGATTCAACCCACCCAGAAGGTTCAACCAAGCTGAGAAGACAGACTAGCCAAGGCCAGTCGGGCCCAGCTAACTAGCCAGTCGGGCCCAGCTAAATAGGGAGGTTCAGGTCCTAGAGGCCCAGCAAGCCATGGACCCGGACAAAAGAGAAACTCAAGCTACTACAACCAACGGCGCAGATAGGATTTTTTAACTGGGGGGGACCAAGCTGTCAGCAAATTATTTAAACTCAATTCCTTTTTTTGCGTAATTTGGGCTTTAACTAGTGCTCAAGTAGTTACTTTGCGTAATTTGGGCAAATGATTTGCGCTAAAAAGCCATTGGGGTATTCTTATTTGAAATCATGGATAAACAACAATGAATGAACAAAGGTAAACAAAGGCCTACCTGATCACCACTAGCAATGCATGATCAGACTGTTATTTGACTAGTATTACCAATCACCCACCCAAATCTCATAATTTCAGTTAACCCTATACCTCTATAGAATTTCACAACAATGTGAAATACAACATATTCCTGAGAATTAATGGCTAAAACTACTATGTCAAATATCTAAGAATAACTCAAAATGTAAAATTTAGGAGTTAATTACAAGTTTGTTTGCAATTTATATATTAGAAATATCTTTCAAATGATGTATGACATATTAAGGAAATGTTTTTCAATAGCCCATAATTTAAGAATCTATATCCTCCGTTCGTTGCTCTGTACGTACAATAAAAAAAACATGATTTCCTACTATAAGAGGGTGTCAAAAGTTTATGTAGGTCTTTATTTGTTGTTTGCATAAACCTTGCACCACATAAATGTACTTATTTATAATTATAATTATTTTTATAGTGGCTTACACGACAGTGAACATACCTCAGTCAATTTATACAGTACAATGGGTTAAATTATAAGATAAAACATTATTTCCTGACGACGATAAATTGTTTGATTTATCCAACCATTCTTATTGTGTTCATTCATTATTTGCCTCTGTCCATTCACCTAAATGCATAGTTATGGTCTCCACATTTTGCTGTGTTTGCTAAGTGCAAAAGACTAGCTATTCAGACTAGCTATTCCCTTAACAAATCTAATCTGCCACATCTGGGAAAGTCAACAGGCATAGGATACTTACATTGTTTGGTTTTTGAAAAAACGAGGTGATTGTTTTTTGTCTCTTCATTGCTTTTATGTGGCATTTACAGTCGATTTTTTTCAGTTCAGAAATATCACTGACTCAGCTCAGTCATAGATGGTATATGATCACTATGGTTACCGCTCGTCCGCTCCTACAGGCACGATTGAGGCAGCTACCAGCTCCTCATAGGACCCCTGCGTCACTCAGGAGTTGTAGCACACACACACAGAGAGAGAGAGTGTAAACGTCGGTGTCATCGTGTGTTTATTGACAACAGAACAGCGTGTAGTGAGAACGTGGGTACAAAGTAATGGTGACCGGTGTAGATTATTATTGTGTGTCAGCCTGCGTCTGCCCCGACCCGATTCTGAAGCGCAGCGGCGGGCCGGGGCACTGCTTTGGCTAATGTACATAGCGCAAACACAGGTTAATCCTCTGTTTTACCGATTTTTGTCGCCTTTCGTGGGGATAGTGAGGGCGGGGGACGGATCGGGTCACTATGAATCTGGGGGGGTCATGTCCCCCCCGTCCCCAGTGCCATCTGCGCGCCTGACTACAACAACAATCACTGGACCTAGCACCCTGCACGTCCGTGCGCCAGTTCTCTGGCGGCGGAGCGACCCGGCCACGGGTGAGGGGCTGCTAAGAATCACAGGTAGAAGGCCGCCTTCTGAAAACCGACCACGGAAAAACAACACCAAAAATCTACATCGGCACCTACAACGCCAGAACAATATCCCAGGAAATGGATCTGGCTACCATCATCGCCGAGAAAGACAACATCCAGTGCGACATCCTGGGCCTGTGCAAGACCACCGACTGCTGCGTGCCAAACTGACTATCGACTCCAGGGTGGAGAAGCGTGTACTGGCAGCCAGCAACCAGGCACAACAGCAGACAGCCATTGACCAGATCGTCTTCCAGCACAATGTCGACAGTACAGACTGGGCGCAGACCGACGAGGACATCACGAGCGGCTGGGACCAGTTCACAGAACGGCTGCGAATGGCGCGCAACATTGCTGCAAAGCCACGCACAAAAGACCAGACCAGCCGAATATCGGGCAACACCAAAGCCCTCCTGCTGAAAAGGAAGACAAATGAGATTGGACGGCGCAGACCAGGTGGAATACACTCTGCTGTGCAAGCTGGTCAGGGTGTGGCTCAAGACCAACCTGGAGCAGTACAAGCGCAGCCGCCTGCTAGTGGCGGCCGAGCAGAAGAGGAGCTTGAAAAAGTGCAGGCGGCTGATGCAGCTAAAGCTCGTTTAGGTGCTGGCGCTAAAGACACCAGACGGACGGACGACTAGAACCCGGCTGAGCATCGAGGCTGAGTGCAGCCATTTCTACACGGACCTGTTCGCCAGTAAGACGCCAGTCGACCCGCCCGAAATGTTGCACTACGCCATACCAGCCATCCAGTCAGTGTTGACCAGTGAGGTCAGGCACGTGATCCAGTACATCCAGAAAGACCGGGTGCCAGGACTGGACGGAATCGAGGCCGATCTGCTCAAGGAGGGCGGACCGACGCTCTGGGCAGCATTGGCCAGCCGTTTCAGCCGCTACAGGGCGCAGAGACGAACACCGGATCAATGGAAGACGGCCAAGACAGTGCTGCTGTACAAGAAGGGTGACCGCGAACAGCTGAGCAATTATCGTCCCATCTGGCTCCTGCCGACCGCGTACAAGGTCTTCACCGAGGTGCTGTACAACCGACTAGCCAGGCAGGCAGTTGGACGAACAACAGCCACCCGAATAGGCCGGCTTCTGGTCTGGGTACAGCACAATGAACCACATACATGTGCTGAATCAACTGCTCGAACGCTGCTGGGAGTACAAGATGCCCTTGGTGCTGGCCTTAGACTATGAGAAAGCCTTCGACAGCATGGAGATCAACGCCGTAATGCTTGCCCTCCAACAACAGGGCGTCGCTGACGAATACATGGCTCTTTTGCAAGAGCTGAACAGTGGATGGGCCACCAACATCACCCTGTTCGACCGGCCCACTGTACATCCCCGTCGCCAGAGACGTCAAGCAGGGCGACCCCATCTCGCCCAAGCTGTTCACGGCGTGTCTGGAGCATGTCTTTCGACAACTCGACTGGGACAACAAGGGTATCAGCATTAATGGCCAGTGGCTCTGCCATCTGCGCTTCACCGATGACATCGTCCTAATCGGCGAGTCAGCAGCCGACGTGCAGCTGCGACTCGACCAGGCAGGCACAGTAGTCAGTCTGAAGATGAACCTGACCAAGACAAAGTGGATGCGCAACCCCCAGCAACAACATCCACATCGGCCACACGTGGAACACAGACGCGCTGCACAAAAACACAACATGATCTAACTCGAGGCCAGAGAGAAGGAAATGAATAGTGGAATAAAGTCGTTATTTTGTTATTTTTCCGCACATAAAGTATTGACGTCGCATGATAAACTTAATGCAGAGCCACTGTAGTCACTTGGACTATTGTAACGATGTTTTAATAACTATTCTGGGCCGGCGAGTTTGGGTCCCTCTGAAAGCCTATGGAGGAGCGAGACTGCCTTCAGATTTCATCAAAAATATCTTAATTTGTGATCCGAAGATGAACGAAAGACTTACATGGTTGGAACAACATGAGGGTGAGTAATTACAGACAGAATTTTCATGTTTGGGTGAACTAACCCTTTAATGCTCAACTGAGGCATTTAAGAAAACATTTTCTGTTTTCGTGAAATCATACGGTGTGTTTGATCTTTAAGGGAACCTATTATGGAATTTTGAAATTTAACTTTCATGTAGTGTGTAACATAGATGTAAGTGAACAAAAACATCCTGCAAAGTTTGAAATATGAAAGTGCACCGTATATAAAAGTTATTGTCTTTCAAAAGTAAGAGTCGACTCTGAGTCATTTTTATGAATCGTTAGAAGACCGAAGCTTTTTCTCTGACTAGATGACGTCAACTTGTCAAGTTATTTGAATACGATATGCCCACTTATTGCGCTCCAAGGCCAGCAGGGAAAACTTGAAAACATCATGGCGACGAGACGCTGTGTTCTGAAGTGCGACTCAAAAGCCAACTTTTTTCATCTGCCCAAGGAGGAGCATTTGAACACTAAGTGGCTACAATTCACATATACAACTATACCACAGAAGTATAGTCCGAGCCTTGTGCTTTGTTCGCGCCATTTTGAAGACGATTGCTTTACCAACTTAAATCAAACTTGGATTCACGAGCCGGCTGATATTGAAGGAAGGTTCAGTTCCAGGTGTATTTGCATCAGCTTCCTCCTCCGTATCACAACCTGTAAGTGTTATTAATAATTGTTGCTTTTATGTTTTATGTAGCATGCTTAATAATTATTTTGTTTGTTGTGTAAGCACCGTTTAGCTTCTAGGTCTTCAATGGCAATTGTATTGAGATATGTGAAGTGTTTGTCGTTGTTTTCGGAGTTGTCTTAAAGAAATGAGTAATACCTCGTAGTAACGTAGGCCTAACTGCATTTTTTTTTTTTTTGTAAAAACGTTATATTTATGCATCGGGCTAATGCAAACAAAGACTGATTGTGCTTTTTACAATATGAACTCTGGGCTATG
>JARPMJ010003845.1:0-85682 GCA_033366665.1 Phoxinus dragarum
CTAAAATCTGTGCTTTCAAAGATAATATGGCTGTAGGTTTATTTTTTATGTTTAGCCATTTTACTTCCATATTTGTTGCTAGATGTATCACATGCATGCATTTTATTATAGAAATACTGTATATAGAAAATGTCCCATTTTCATTCAAAAGCATTTGAATGCACCTCTACAATGTGTGAGACGAGAATAAAAGTAAAAGTAAAAAAAACAACATTGCTTTATATCATGTTTTAAAAGTGAAAAAAATGATGTGATGTATAATCATGTATGGTGTCCCATACTCAGATTTGTGCTCTGCATTTCATCCATCCAAGAGCACACACACAGAAGTGAGTGCTGAACACACACTATATTATAGTATTTTAACTTTGATGAATCGAGTATATAAGTGCCATGGGTTTTCATTTGGGTTAGCACTCTCTGTGGGATCTATAGGTACTCGACCAGGATGTAACATCTCATTGATTTATTTTCTTATATCATAGCTTTAAGAATTTGTTATAGACTATCCCTAGACTTGTTTGTGGTTATTGTTGTATTTGTTAAAGAAAATATGACAACTTGTATTCATTAAATGCTGGTGTATGATCCATCTTTTATGTTGCAGTTTGAGACGAGCTGGCTGTAACACCCGGTACTAGCAAGGTGTACCTAATAAAGTGGCTGAATAATGCATTACGCCATCTTGTGTCCTAACTAAGAATTCACCATTAAAAAAAATCCAGTTATGAGTGAAAATGTGTTTTAATTGCATTAATCACAAAAAAATATATCTTTCAAATAAATGTTCATGGTTTAGAAAGAAAATGGTGTGTATATAGGATCAACTTCAAATCACTTTTTTAATGCTGACTGATGCAAAGTTGTGTACAAATGTATAAAATACATTGATTTGATTTTTGTCTTTCCACACAAAATAAGACCACTTTATAAGCACAGATAATTTACAATATTTGAATATCTAACCAAAAAAAAACTGAACCATTTGTGATTGTAAAGAGGAAACAGCCATGTCTAGTCGTATTGATTTACATCATGCTGATGGTCATGATACAGGATTTTGTGAGGAGTTTGGCAAATGACAGTATTTTAGCTTTGTAATGACAAAATATTAACATATCCTAAATAGGATTTAGAAATATATAATGTATTGTCATCTATTTGTCATTTACAATGAGTACAAAAGACAAAAAAACTAACAAAAACACATAGCTTGAAAGGTCTAGCTAAAGCATTAGAATCTGAAGACCACAATACAGTACATGATATGTAGTAAGAGCAAAATGTCAATCCAAAAATATCGGTACACACAATATCGGTAGTGCAAACTCCATTCAGCACCTGCATGTCATTTGATTGACAGCTGCTTTTCAGCACCTGCATGTCATTTGATTGACAGCTGCTTTCAAAATTCTCAACAGTGCATTTGTGAAGGGTGCTTGTGTCATACAGTACAAGGCCATCTGTGACTACTAATATAGTTAAATACACTTGATGATAATGGCCGTCTTGGCCACATCCTTGGCACGATAGTTGCTGTTTCTCAATGTCAAGGATACTTCCTTGGCAGGACTGGTCATTCCAAGTCATTTCCTTCAAAGGCTAGGCAAGGCTCCTCTTTAGCATTCGGAGAACACGTAAATGGAACAGGCTAGCAAGTGCATTGTGTCATTACGTCAGTGAAAAGGTCCGCTTTTGCCGCAGAGAATGGAAGTGCTACTGATTTGGTTGCCTGTACAGCAACTGAACTCAAGTGGACATCTGAAAATCTCTGTGATTTTTTTAAAAAATAAAATAAAAATCAAATCAAATCAAATCTTGTTTTTCATGCCCTAAGAGCAATAAAAACACATAGGGAAAAAATCCTGACTGAGGTTATCATAATTCATGCATGAAAGGGTTAAAATGTGCATAAACAATTATTTCCATACTTTTCTCCCACCTTGTACTTGGTTTTTAAATTGTCCAGTTTTTTTAACAAGACAGCAAAGCTGCGCACTTAGGATTGTGGGTGATTTGGGAGCGCGAACAGATACACATATGCATCCTTTCCTGTATATGATAAATTTTCCTGAACGAAGTACTCAGTCCTTGGTTGAATTTCCGAGGATCCTCGACATTGAAAAGTCCTTCGACGGATGCCGATGACGTAGCATCCTCGAAATTCCGTCTTCCAAGGATCCTTCCCTTGACATTGAGAAACAGCTAGTGTATCCCTCCCTGCTTCTCACAGGTTTCGGCAACAGTATAACGAGGTTTAGTAGTTCAGGGAAGGAGGAGGCAGGAACCGGTGAACATTCAACAGCAAGCAGCAAAAACACAAAATTAAAGTAAAGTGGCAGGTCCATACAGACGAACCCTGCTGCACAAACATACAAAACAACATAAAATCCAGGCCTGATCCTCTCTCGTCCTTCACAGTCATTGCTGCTCCTTTTATCAATCCGGGGTGCATCGAGGGCACATATCGACCACAAAGGGGGGCGCTTGCGAGCACCCTTCTCAAACATAGAATGACAAATGGGACATACTACAGTCTCATGGACTTAACGGACACGGCAGCCAGCCCAGTCCACAAGATTGAAAAAAAGTGCATATGAAGTGTGCCATTTGGGTCCATGAGACACGAGACTCTTGGGCCCGCCGTGCTTGCCATAAGCTACATGACCGTTTCATCCTCTTCTTCTCTCATTATCCATCTTCTCTTCAGTGTCACATTAAATAAATGTACCAAAATAATAGTTAATGTTACTGTGATGTTCAAATGGCAGTCTCAGTCTGATAACTGCATGCACCATTGGCCTATAAGAGAAAACAGATTCATAAATGAACAGGATTGATGATTCAGGGTGTTTTCACATATAGCTTGTTATAAAAGAACCAAACCCAGTTTTTACTATTTTGCAAGTGACTGAGCATTACAGCCACACTAATGTCCCCATTTAAAAACTTAGCCTTGCAAGGTAACAAAATAGATAAAATCTTTATTTCATTATTTTATGTTTGTTATTAAAAATAAGAACAAAGATGCACATTACAAATACAAAACATAATTTACAAAAGAAATAAACAGTGCTTTATTTTTTCAGCCACACCAGGTGTATATAACAGCACCATTCAAATACAAAATTGAATAAACATGTAAAAATTAAATGCTACATAGAACACACTGTAAAAAATAATAATACATTGATTCTTATTTAAGCTACTGAAGTTTGTCAGTGAAGATCAGTGAGTGATATACAAAAAAGGAAGACTTGGAATTAGGTTTGAGGAATCTGTGGTGGTTTCCTTTTCCTGAATATTTGACAATACTGTAGTACAAGGTTTGAATGTCAATGTCTGATACTTTTTGATTAAATAATATGAAACTACTCTTGGAGAATTTGGGTGTTAAATAAAATGATTGACTGTGACGATCCAGTGCGTGACTTCCCCTGTGTGTGCATATATGTGTTACATCATATATGTGTGTGTACTGTGTAAATTAAATTATGCATTTATAAATACACACACACATGCATGTATATATTTAAAAAATATTTACATGTTTATATACATTTTATTTTAAATATAATTTATATTATATATAATTATAAATACTTAATATATAACATACTATACATTTATATTATACACCGTACACACACATATATGATGTAAACAAAAACTTTTATTCTGCAAACGATTAATTCAGATTAATCGTTATGCATCCCTAATAAGGACAAACTCAATTCCAATCAAAATGAAAATACATATTTCACACAAATTCATATTTCCATCTTATTAAAATCAGCTGTATTTAATGCTCACCGTATCTTGTTGCTTGACGCTTGCGATATAAATCATAGCAGCAACAGCAGCAGCACCAACCACCAGACCTAATATTCCTGCACGAGCAGCTGGGTTTCGACCTGAACCTGTAACAATAAAGAGACAGACATATCAATTTTACTGATGTTTTTGACTGATATTTACACCTTTCTGTTTTGTTCATCAGTTGTGTGGTATGGATTTAACTGATAAATGGTGGGGGTTTGAGAAACAGGAACTAAAATGACATCAAAGCAGTTTGAGCTCAACAGGAAACATCATTGCTAACAGGAAAACTGCTTTTGTGCAGGTTTATAACATTCATCAATGTTGGTCAAAACTGTCCGCTAAGGAAGGCACTGTATTTAAAATGCACTGACAGACTAAATGACTCTCACCAGTCACAGTAACACTCAAGCTCCTAATACCTCCTAATACTGAATCTGCTGCTGCTGATAATGATCCTTAGTGTATAACGTCCAGAGTCTGTGGTTCTGGTGTTTGTGACGGTCAGAGTCCGATGATCCAGCTTCAGTCTGTCTCTGAATCTCTCACCACACTGAACATCTTCACAGATCTTCCTCTGATCTCCACTAAATTCAGCGATGAGAATGTCATTAAAGTGCCATGTAATCAAATCATTTGTGTTTTTTATCATATCAGGATCTAAAGTGACAGATTCTCCCTCTTTCATGGTCTTCACTTCATTTCGTTCAGCAGCAGAAGCACCTGAAACAAACAAACAGATGCTGGAAGATCAATTTGCTGAAAACAACAAACTACACATTTTAAAAATGCATATGATGAACTGATTTAATTTGAGCTTTTAATCAAATATAATCATTGATCAACACTCAAACTCACAAAGTACGGTGAACAGAAGCTCAAATGGGTTTGTAAAAATGCATTGATTATAACAAGTGTTTTTTTGTGTGCTTATTTTCTGTATTTATACCATGGTCTGTCTGAATACACAATTCTGATTGGCTGGAAGCTAAAACAGCGAATACACAGGTAGTTCCAATCAGTTTAATCATCACCGTTACTGCGCTGCCTTTATTGAAACCATTGATTATCACAATCCATTCACAATTTTAAGAAACGTTTTGTTTGTCATGCTGCTAAGATGTCCCTGCTAATATAAACACCACAAATATGTGATATAAACATATATAACCTGCTTTTAAATGTTAATTGACTCACCATGAACAGCTAGATTGAAGATCTTTTCAATGTTGCGGCTGTTGATCTGTAGATGGTAAACTCCAGCATCTGTGTTTGTGATGTTCGTGATGGTCAGAGATCCAGTCTGATGATCCAGCTTCAGTCTGCCTCTGAATCTCTCAGTGCCGTCATTACACTGAACATCTGTACAGATCTTACTCTGATCTTCATTGATTTGAGCAATTTGAGTGTCATTAAAATACCATCTAATTCTGTCTCGTTGGTTTGTTTGAACATCAGTGTGTAGAGTGACTGAATCTCCCTCGATCACAGACACAAACACTCCAGCAGCTCCTGAGGACAGATAACAGATCATCAAAAATCACTTTTAAATGGGTGGCAAAAATTATAGCAATGTTTTTTTTTTTCAATGTCGTTTTATGCTTTGTTCATGTAAAAAATATTAAGGTAAAAGAGATGATCTCCATAATATTTCAATATTGAGACATGGCTCACTTTTTCATTTTACTTTACGGATTTAAAAATATTCAGCTGTATTTTAACACTCCTTAAAGGAAAATGCATTGAATGACTAATTATACTCACCAATGACAGTAACATTGAAGCTCTTAAGGCTGTCGGTATTGCTGATGCTACTGGTAATCTGTAGTTCATAAACTCCAGAGTCTGTGGTTCTGGCGTTTCTGATGGTCAGAGATCCAGTCTGATGATCCAGCTTCAGTCTGTCTCTGAATCTCTCATCACCATCTTTACACTGAACATCTGTACAGCTACTAATATTCCCAATGACTTGAGCTATACGAGTGTCTTGAAAAAACCACTTAATTCTGTCTTTCTGGATTATTTGAACATTGGTGGGTAGAGTGATTGAACCTCCCTCCTTCACTGTTACTCTGTCAGCCTCAACACCAAAAATACCTGAAGAGAAATGAACAGTTAATCATAAATCATACATGTCTGGGATATTGGGCCAAAATTATATAACAGGAGAGTGCTGTGAACATATTTTTCTACAGATCATACAAGACTGTGAGAAATATGTATGTATTCATTATGTAACATGCAAACAGTACAATAACATCATAGATTCACACAATCACTCATCAGACAGTCACAAGTCTCATGAATAATATTAGAAATATTCAAAATTAAACTTCCATAGCACAAAGTTAAGGCTCCAAAGTTTATGTTCCCATACAAAAAGCAAAATCCATTGTTATTGTAGTTAAACCATGATAACCACAAATTATCATGATCGCACTTTTACATTAACCATTGTTTTGATAACTGGTTATACAAATGGTAATCAACCCGCCAAAAACATGGTTACTACACTTTTACTATAACAAAACCATTATTAGTTTTAAGTGTAGGCCTACGACCCTGCATCAACCTTTTGTTTTGTTTTTTTTCTCGAAGATTTTGATGTTAGTAGGTGCAATCTTCCAAATCTATTCAAACTGCGTCATAATCAATTTAATCATATACAATTGAAGCGGTATAGAAATATATTCAACATTTAAAACAGGATTAATAACGTGTGAGTGGATCATGGCGACGCCAAGGCATTCACCTAGTCTGCACCCTCATAATCATATCTAATAATAGATATCACACTAGTCTTATAAAAAAATGACTTACCATGCAAAACACACAGTGTGAGAAAAATGGCAAGGATTATTTTCAACACTTTTGCGGAATTAAGTCCAGATCCCGTCGAATGTTTTATGTCGATACCATTTTTTATATAAAACTGAAAGCGAAAGTAGCCTAGTAACGTTGAAGTTATTTGACGAAAACATTAACAACACGACAAAGCTTGTGTCGGTGATGTGGACGTTCGACGCTTAAGCTCCGAAACGTGTGTAAAACAAATAGAAAAACAGACTAAGTTACTTTTTCTTCGGCTTTGCCTCGTCTTACAGATGCGTGACATTTGCAAATGGCGTGCGCAGCAGAGAAGGAGGGGAGGAGAAATGAGAAAAAAAGAGAATAACTTCTTCTGTTATTTTATGGCGGATTGGCAAGCCAACTTAAAAAGTGCATTACCGCCACCTAACGTTACTCATCTGGAGTGTGGAGTGGAAAACTGCTTCTTCTTCTTCTTGTGATGTTTATCAGCGGTTGCAAACCAGCTTGTGGTGCATTACCTCCACATACTGGAGTGTGGAGCATCAATGATTAGAAAAATACACAACTTTAAAAAACTTATATAATATCCTGTTCCTTTAAAATATTATCAGAGCTATTCTAATATGTTTATTCATTTGCTGTTTACTCAATAAATACTTTATTCTAGTCATGTTGTTTGTACCTTCTTCTTTTACTTTTGTTTCCAGTATTGATATATGCTACAGGGCAGAAAGGCATTCTATACGGTTTCATACAATCCTCAGTTTTTCTTGTTTTCCTGTGGTTGGCATCAGCTTATTGGTGCATTACCGCCAGCTTCTGCTCCGGAGTGTAATCAGATAATAGGTTTACAATCTATTTTCCTTACTCTCTCTTCCCCACTAATACACACTCATTCATTACTCACTCATTCATTCACACACACTAAAAAAAAATATAATTCCCCCACCTCCTTACAGTATATTTAATTCAAGGAGCCGTGACTGCGTCCGTTGGCTTGCTTTATGGAAGTGGATTCAATATTTGTCAAATAAATTTACACCACTTTTCAAGTGTGATCCTTCGAAAAACGAACTCTCAAGATAAGTCTATTTTAAAATAAGAATAAAGTGGGTTATATATTTTTATCAGTTTTATTTTGACAAACATATATAACACAGTTATTACTGCTATAAAAACAAGGTTCTATATAGAACCTTTTCTTCTAAGAGTGTACAATGTAGCCTATGTTGTAGCCTATTATTATGATCATTATTATTATATTCATGCAACATGAAATACACTTTCGTACAAATGCAAGCATTTGTGCCCTTATACATACAATATTACAACTGTACAGTTATACAATACAAAAAGAAAAACAACTATATCAATTGTTTTATAAAAAATGTTAGATAATAATGGGAGATACTAATATAAATCTATATAAATATAAAGGTGCAATCAGATATAAATAAATCAAATAAATACTTTGTAAAGCTCAAAATCCTCTTTTTTAACCAAAAATAAGTATATTTACCTTTACTATATAAATGAATTTAAACACACAACAGGGGAAAAACTGTTCCAAACCTTGAATAGTAACATATGATGATTGAGTTTTTCATGTTTCTCTCTATCCTGGATGAGAGTAATGGTCATTTAAAGTATAGTTAGGTTCAGTTTACTGGTGATCAGATGTCGGTCTGTCAAGTTTCTCAATGATTCATGATAGTCAATTCTGTTTGACCTGTGATTATTAGACATGTTTTGATGGATTAATTTTACTTCAAGCTGTTCTGTGATGAGATCAACTGTGAGGCTCATAATAGCAGGAAGAAGCTCTTCACACTCTTGCATGTTTGTCCATCCAGCAGATCACACCTTGATTCTGAAGATATCAAACCACAGGTTTCAGTTTGACTCAGATGTTAGTGTCTCACCTCAGTAAGACCGGCAATGAGAGATAGGAGATGATTTTACCTGTTTTATCATTCACTAACTTAATGATTGTGGACCATTTTAAAATCCATAACTTTTATTTTACCTCAAATTTTTGGGAGGAATTCACAATATTGCACTCGTACTTATCAGTCAGGCAACTATACCTGTCCATGTGAATCAATGATAAATGATAAAAAAGAATAATATTTTTCACTTTAAAGGGACAATAAGTAGGAATTACTCCCATCTAGTGGTGAATTTGTATTTTGCATTCAAACTAATTTTGCTCTCCAGCGCCTCGCTTTTTCAAATGCGCATTGCATCTACGGTAGCCGATATGTACCAAAAAGCGTTGACAGGATGTCTTCTAATAGCACTTCGTCGAGTTTTCCTTCAGGTGAACAGATGTGTTATTTCAAACAAACAGCAACATGACAACAAACAAACGAATGTTACAGTATGGGGGGGGGGGGGGTGTTTTGAAACATTGTTATTCATAAAAATAAATCATGAGAACATGAACTTCATCACTGCATTTGCAGGAATTGTAAAATCTTTTTTCTTATTAACTGAAGTAGCCTAACGCAATATTTTTACTCTAATAGCTTATCTTTCCCCACACATATGGACTGTGATCAAGCAATAACGTTAACTTTACATCGCGATGCTGAGCTACAAAATTATAGAAAAGACATTTTCTGTGATAGCAATTCGCCTCATTCGCGCAAACTGGAGTAGAATGAGGCTCGCGTCTACCGCGCCGCGCTAAACACCGTGCCGCAGGACCTCTAGACGCGCATAAACGCGTCTTTACATTGACTTAACATTGAAATCACTCGCGCCAGACGCTCAAGAGTGAGTGAGTAATCATTTTAAAATAAAATTTACTTTAATCAAACCACGGATCCGTGATAAGTTTTGTGATCCGTCTCGCCACTATGTAGCACTATGATCACTTTGAGGGGAGGATAAATTTATCCCCACCGGAGATAAAAATAATTAAGCAGAGGCAGGGATACATTGACCAGAAAGGGGGAAATCCCACACATTTTACGTTCTATTTTTGACTTTTTTTGGCGACAATGTTTTCTTCTCCTGTGGCGCGGCATATGTATGGTCCATAATAACAATGCAATCCAGACTTTTAAACTTGCCGGTGCAGTTTCAAGCGCCTCTCACTGCTCTGCACCTGCGCTTCTGCTGGTTTCGGCTGGCTCTGAACGAAAACGCGTTGTGGAAACACGTTGGCTTAGTACTTTTTGTCCCGCTCTGCTATTATAGTTTTGGAAGATGGCGGAACTACATGGAAGCCTCCATGGACCTACCCGTCCCATGTAGGCTATATAAAGATAATAAATTCTTCATTTATAAGGATAAGTCAGATAATTGGCCGAGGTATTTGTACACCATTGAGGACATATTTATGAATAAAAATATTGATTTTAGATAATAAAATACCTAAAAAGATACTTAGCATCCCTTTAAAGTACATTTAAAGTCTCATATGAGCCAGATGAAAGTTTATATGTAATTATACACTTATAAATATACAGATCATGTGTGTGTGCATTAGAAGGGTTGAACTGTGTCGTGGGAGGATGCACACCAGCTTGACTGTTTCCAGCGGATATAGTCTTATTACATCAGACACTGAACTACTGAAGACAATGTTTCACGTGTTTCTTTTCTTTTGTTTGTGCAGGAGGCATCTTGGTAAGTTAAAAATAGAATATTTATCGCTTAATTTCTTTCTGTTTCAGAACACTCTATTTCTACAGTTCAAATTAGGGATTTGCATTTGCTTTTCTTCCCAAATCAAATCAAACTGATTGACTTTATTTTCAGGCTTTCGGCAATGTCCCACATACACAACTGTGAAATGATTAAACACATCCAGCAGAATTAAACTCGGCACTCTACATGTGATAACTTTAAAGATAAAAGATCACACATATCTGTCTGTTCATATATATGAACTTTAATATTTTAAGTCTTTACTGCCGTTCTTCAATTCGCCTTGGATTTCAGATTTTCTAAACCAACAAGAACCTTAATCTGTGATTAAAACCTTTTTGTGTTCTCCAGGTGTGTTTGGGGCCGAAACAAATGAAATACAGTCAGTGTCAGTGATGGAGGGAGATTATGTCACTCTACACACTGATGTCACTGAAATACCTGAAGATGAAGACATACTGTGGACATTTGGAGCTGAAAAGTCTATCATAGCTAAAATCAATAGATACACTAACATTTCCTCCACATCTGATGTTCCTGATGGGAGATTCAGAGACAGACTGAAGCTGGACGATCAAACTGGATCTCTGACCATCACACACACCACAACTGAACATACTGGAGTTTATCAACTAGAGATAAGTGGAGCAAAACTGACATCAAAAACATTCAATGTTTCTGTCTTTGGTGAGTAGAGAGACATCATACTGTATGTTCAAAATGTTCATATATTAAATTCTTGTTGTACAAACACACTTTATTTATCCTTATTCCTTGTTATTCTCTCATGTTTTCCAGCTCATCTGCCTATTCCTGTCATCATCTGTAACTCTTCACACTGTTCTTCATCATCATCATCATCATGTTCACTGGTGTGTTCATCAGTGTTGAAAGTGTGTGATGCGACTCTCTCCTGGTACGCAGGAATCAGTGTATTGTCCAGCATCAGTGTGTGTGATCTCAGCATCAGTCTCTCTCTACCTCTGGAGGTGGAATATCAGGATAAAAACACCTACAGCTGTGTGCTGAACAATCCCATCAGCAACCAGACCACACATCTGGACATCCACACACTCTGCCACACATGTGCAGGTACCACAGCACTGACGATATATGTGTGTATTTACTGATGCGTTCACTCACACTAATGTCTCTCTTTTCCTCTCCTTCAGTTCCTCCAGTCTCAGTGTCGCTGATAGTGTTGATCTCTGCTGGATCTCTGATGATTGTTGTAGGATTTGGGATCTTCTGGATTTGCAGGAAACACAGAAAAACTGATCAAGAAGGCAAGTGTTACCTACTGCTTGTAAGAGAGAATTATAAATAGTATATTACTGATTTTTACGGAGCCCCTAAATGGACCTTTGCAAAAATAAAAATAAATACTTTCACGTGGTCGCGAAAAACGCATCTCGTGCTCAAGCGAAAGTTTATTTTTGCAAAGGTCCCTTTAAGGGCTCCGTAGAGTTTGACCATTTCTGTGAATTGCACTTATATATGTGTATATCTCAGGTATATCTAGATGGCGCTACATACTGTAGCACATATAACCTGTTTAGGGAACTACCTCAGTGACCAGTTAAGACAGTTTAGGCTATTATTTTAATCTGACATTAATCACATAAATGAACACTTTAACTTTTTGAAGACAAAGATGTAGTTACATTTTAAGTTTTGTTTGTAATGCCTATTATTATTGTTATATAGTTGTTGTTGTTGATGTTGATGATGATGAAACAGTGCAGACTCGTGATGAAGAGATCACTTACGCTGATCCGACATCCTACAAACGAAATGCACGTAAACTGGTAAGTTAATTTTTATTTCTGTTTCTTATTGTGTGCATGAGTGCATGTGTGTGTGCTTTATATGATGATCTAACACACACAATTAAGATGAGTTTTTATTCTTCTGCTCTGATGGGTTCAGTAGATCAGTGCTTCTCAGCTTATGGGCTGTGACCCAAAAAAAGTGTAGGTATGTTATGATAGCAGGGGAGGAAAAAACCTAGATAATACAACTCAAGCAACCATATCATGCATATCTAAATAAATAGACGTTTAAAATGGAAGAGGATGTTGATGTCAATAGTTTGTGTGTCCAATCAAACTGTATTTTGGGCAATTTCATTGCTGCAGTTCTTTTCTTTGCCCAATAATAACAATATTTGCCACAGTGTTTTTTTTAGTCAAGTAAATCACACTTGTTGTTATGCATCTGAATCTGAAGCGTGCATTCACAATATTAATTCATTTTCTTTTTGTATCTTGTTTAATGTTGTTACAGACAGAGGAGAATGACGTGGACTATGCGTCTGTCTGCACGAGAGTATAGCCTATACGTCCCTTTCACTAGTGAGCACCTCTGAACGTTTGGTTTCAGCATCAGTGTGTGAACTCTGATCTTTACAAGTTGTGGACAAGCTCTGGGGTTGTTGAGAATCCACGTATTTGCACACAAATTATGGAAAAGCACACAAAAAGCACTAAACTTCACAACATCCTTACTGGGAGTACCAGCTCAGTTTGAGAGTCTGAAACCCGTGGTCTGGTTTTCTTATATACATATGGTTTGATCTGTTGCTTAAACAAACAGTGTGTGCATAAGAGTGCCTATTAATAAACATATGCGGTTGATGTGCATTTGAGAGGGCATGGAGGTGTGAAAACAGCGTGCAGTTGAAGGGCTAGTGCTAATGTGAAACTCACAGTTTACTTGCATTCAATAGTGACTCCATGCATGCATGATAATGCATGCTTGCATCACTTCTGTATTTGGCCTTTGAAACTTTTGTTAAATTAGAATTAGTAATAAATTAAAAACCAACTAAAGGAACAAGGCAGTACATTTAAATATTTAGTACATTCTTTGAAAAGAAAGAGTCACCATGGCAATTTTCCCATATAGGCCTACATTTATTTTTAAGGATGTTTAGATATTTTGAGGAAAAAACAAGACAAAATAGGATTTCAAATACAAGATCAATGTACAATGAGTGAAGGTA
Source organism: Phoxinus dragarum (assembly GCA_033366665.1). Lineage (NCBI taxonomy): Eukaryota > Metazoa > Chordata > Actinopteri > Cypriniformes > Leuciscidae > Phoxinus > Phoxinus dragarum. Next base: position 13,292 of record JARPMJ010003845.1, read on the forward strand.
CAATATAAAACACAAGACTGACTTTATAATCTATCACTTGCAGGAACAAGCAGACTCTCCTGGATATGTGTGCTTCCCGTGCTACAAGTACAGGCATGTCCGATACGTTCACATGACAAAGATGTGCTAAAAATGGAGACGTTTTTCCTTTGCTTATTTTTGCATGTAGGCTACAGATGACAGAGTTGTCAAAATAATCGGATTCGCAAAAACGGCTAAAAACTCTCCATTATTCACGTCAGGCCAGTAGCCTAGTTGATGACATCACTTAAAGAAACACTTCACACTTTCAGACTGAACACGTAATATCACATTTTCGTTGTTTATAACTGTAGGCTATCGTTTTGAAAAACTTGCACGTTGAAACCTGTTTTCAAACGTTTTCAGTTTCAGGCCTTCAAAACACCATTGTTGTTTAAATGAATGGCCAAAATGCATAAAAAGTTTTCTGTTTTAGTTGAAACTGTGTCTTGTAAATGACCCCTTTGTGATGGGCGCTTTTGAAACGTTGCTTCGTGAAGCTTCTGTGAAACTGGCCAATTTAGCTCAAAGGGAATTTATAATTTTATAGGGAATTTTGAAAGATTCACGGCCAAACAAATCGTCCAGCTCTCAATTAAACAGGTATAGCCTATATCAACTCTGCAGCGGATATTAATACCCAAAATGTAGTGAAAATACTAAGGTAAGCAGTTTAGGCTAAGACATTACATTCATAAGCACATAATAACACAAGACGCTTCTTCTTGACTTTTACTTTACAAATTTACTACTTTCAAGTTAACTTCGTCAAATTCCCAGCGGACCAACGTATCGCTCACGCTTGACAAACTCATCAAGAATCTCTGTATTCTACACGCATCCAGGACTCTTGTTCAAAGCCAAAGCAAATAACCGTTTTATCTATCTTTAGATGCGTCTCTGAGTTTGACCTTATTATTTTGAGTCTCTGATGGTTCTCATTAGGTTGTGGTTAACATTGTAAATCTTGCCATTCTTTGCTCTTCTCTCTCTTTTTCTTTGCTTTTCTTTATTCTATATAAGCTCTGCTTAGTTTAGTTGTATATACCCATTTAATTTATTAAACCCTTCATATCCACACGATTGTCTCGGTGTTTGTGGCTCACAAATCAGTCACTTAAACGTCTGATCTTGCTACAAGCTTTTGTACTGTTAGTACAACATAGAGTTATCCTTCTTGGCCAGGAGAATAATAACTCTTAAAGTCCCCCTGTAGTCAATAATTTGATCCCTTAAAACTAATCTTTAATCACCAAAATTACAAAATTGAAAAAAAAATTCCTAGAAAAATAATTCTTCATGCCTTAAAATAGCTTGAATGTAACTGTCACGGTTATGATAGCCACCAGAGGGCACTACACCCCGGACGGGTAAACTTTGGACTTAACAATATGAGCTCCACGCGTCGCGGTCGATGTGCCAACCCGTGAAAGCCTACTTTAAAAATTAAACAATGTTATTATTCTTTTAAGTCATTATATTTTGACAAGATTTTCCTGCTATGATCAACTTTTGTGACCAGCAATCTAAAGGAATTTTATTTGCAGTTACAACTTCTGGCCACTGTGTGGAAGCCTATGGAGGGAGGCAGTAGTGTGTCACTGTAGTGACTCATGTGCAGTTACACTGACACAGTGAATTTAAAAGAAAAGGACTATTGAATAGCTGTCCACTGTAGTGGCCAACATGCGTAACAGGACTAGAATAACTTCCACGGTCAGTTAAATACAGGAAAATGTCACTAAGCTTGCTAAGCTTTGGAGGGTCCAAAATAGCAGGGTCCATCCGTGACGCACGAACATATTGCAAATGCTTGCATCACTTTGCACATGACACTGTTATAAGCGAAATGGTTGTGACAGAATTACACATAAATAAAACTCTTCATCCGTCCAAAAGTCATTTTTAGTGGCCCGTTTTCTACACCGTTCACCTGTAAGAAGAAAACAGATTCACAGAAGGTAAAGGAAATGAACAGGATTGATGTTTCAGCCACACACACACACAAACACACACACACACTTTTGTGATTAAATTACAAACTATTCAATAAGGATTTGATTGTTTCTATAAAATGGCACACAAAAATATAACTGCATCATGTGACTTTTTTTTGCATGTGATTTAAAATTTCAGTCATCTTCACTAAACAACTTCACATCTAAAAAAGAAGCACAATCATACATTATACTGATGTGTGTGTAATGATGACTGAATGAAACATCACACATAAAACACACACACACAAAAGAAAGAAATTCTCACCAGTTACAACTGCAAGCACCAGCAGAACACCTACAGCTCCTGGTATTAGTAAATATATAATCCAATCTGTAATGACAAAGTATAGTCATTATTAATACTAGAGCTTGACAACAATTGATTCTTATGCCTTTCCACCTTCATCAGTTGTGTGCTATTTATGAAACCGTTAAATGGCGCCATCTGGTGCTCATGGGAAAACTGACCGATTTTTATGCATTGTTTATGTTAATAACTTTCAATTGTGACAAAAGTGTGTCACATGACATGCATGTCACAGTGATACAGATGATCTGAATTATACTGTCATTTTTACTTTAAGAGAGCTCTCTTTTTCAGACAGGCCACAATGAAAACAAAATCATTGAAAAAAATAGATGTGCTCAAGGGAAAATGAACTGAATTACTGAATTTGACTCACTAGGGCCAGTCCTATTTTCACTGATGATGCTGATGCTGCGCTGGCGGCGGATGATGCTGCCGTTGCTGAAGATCTCCAGATGATACACTCCAGAGTCTGTGTTTCTGGTGTGTGTGATGGTCAGAGATCCAGTCTGATGATCCAGCTTCAGTCTGTCTCTGAATCTCTCTTTACACTGAACATCTGTACAGATCTTACTCTGATCTCCAGTGATTTCAGCAATATGACTGTCATTGAAATACCATATCATCAAATCTTTGGGGTTTTTCACCACGCCGGGGTCTAAAGTGACAGATTCTCCCTCCTTCACTGACTTTGTCTTTGTTTTATCCATCTCTACACCTGGAACATCTAAAACACAAATAAACATCTCCTGTAATAGGATAGAGGATTCTTCTGTGGGATTCTGGTACATCCTTTCCGCTCTCTCTTTAACATTTACGATTGTGTAACTATAATTGTGATTGTCCCCCTAGTGGCAGCGCAGGGCTTTAAGTGTAAAATACCGAACTTGTCCTTTAAATGGTGGATACCATCGAATTAAACATATCACTCTGAAACGTCCTGTAAAATCTGTTTTTGCAAAGTCTGTACAAGAAATCTGTTCAGCACAATCCTATTGTTCGTTATTAACATTGTCAGGGTCTGAATCGGGCTCGAATTGGTTTGAAATTGACGCCATCGTTAATATTTACATCGAAGTAGAGCTCGTGGTTACGAAGGGCGGGACATTTCCTGAACCCGCGCTGAGCGCTGCCAATCACGACACACTGGGCCAGCTAACCAATCACAGCACATTTCGTATTTTGGTAAGAGGGGCTTCATCAAAAACGACTAGGGAGAGAGGAGCTGTAATAATGTAAAATATATATTTTTTAAAAACAATGCGTATTTTGAACAATCAAGGATGAAAACATTTTATAGTACACCCCAAAAACAAAATCAAGACTTCAAAAAGGGCATAAAAGGACCCCTTTACGTTTTCAAAAATGAACAATACTGCTTCAAAATGTATTTTGTATGGGTGTAAAAAAAAAAGGGCAGAGTGTAGTCCACAAATGTCTGGAGACGCAATGTACACAGGCAGAGAGAATAGACAGCTCTGAAAGTAACTGATGCAAACACAATGTGATTTTATGCATAGCTTTAAACATTTGTTAAATTACTCACCATGGACTGTAACACTAAATATATTTTCACTGATGCTGCTGCTGCCGATGATCTGTAGTTTATAAACTCCTGAGTCTGTGATGTTTGTGATGGTCAGAGATCCAGTCTGATGATCCAGCTTCAGTCTGTCTCTGAATCTCTCAGTCCCTTCATTACACTGAACATCTGTACAGATCTTACTCAGATCTACGTTGATTTGAGCGATGCGAGTGTTATTAAAATACCATTTAATCTTTTCTTGTTGGTTTGTTTCAACACCAGTGTGTAGAGTGACTGAATCTCCCTCCATCACAGACAGTGACACTACATCTGCTTTAACACCAAACACACCTGGAGAAGAAAAGAACAGATAATCATAAATCATTTCAATTAAAAGTATAGGACAAATACAACAAGTGTAGTGAATTCAGATTTTCTGCAAATTTCTAAACAATCTAAACATTTTGTTGGTAATCAGCATAGTCAATTATACTAGGCCTATATTACAGAAATTACAATAAACTCACAACAATGTATTATGATGATAGTAGGCTATAGCCCCCAACATCAAAGTTTCATAATGTCCAGGGGACACTGCAAGTGCTGAGGATGGTCCAGAAACGAAATATTACTTTCAAATAGCCTAGTTACTGTCACACATTCAAGTCTGTCACACTCTCAACATCTCGTCTTTTTCCGTGGGTGCTCGAGCCCTCCCAGCACCGAACAGCACCTATATGCCGACTGTGTTTAGCCAACCTGAATAGGGTAGAGTGGGGGAAAACACCTGGGGTAAAACGCCCCCCACCTGTTTTTCCCAAAATAATCATTAGAGAAAGTCAAGATAAATTTTTACTGTTCCTATGCACTACGTTGACAACGGGGATATACAAATCTCTATGGGGAAGTTGACACCAGCGACGTATTTGAAGAGAAGAGGATTACATGATAAGTACTATAATTTTTAGATATTAGTAAACAAGTGGTTTAAGAGAATATTGTTCTGCAGGATACCTTAGTGATGAATGATAGATTAATAGTGAAGTCTGTGAGAGCATATGTTATTTATAACTAATATAATTATATTAAAAAAATTAAAAAAAATTTTTTAAAGTTATAGCTTGTGGGGTAAAACGCCCCCTACGGTAGGGGGTAAAACGCCCCCCCAGGGGGCATTTTCTCTCTATCATAATTACTATAATAACATATTTATGTCTATCAAATCATTTGTTTTGCACTTAATGAAGTATAACTAGGTGGTAAAATCAAAATATTTTAACAAAACATGAAAAAATTACCTCAAGTAAGCATTATAGCTAGCACAGTTAACTGATGGAAGGTGGTTCTGGTGACCCAATGATAAAACATAGTGGCTTTTAATGCATTTATTGAATATATTTCACTACATAAATATAATTTATAAGTTTAATATTTATTTAGGGTTTTCTGTTTGTTTGTTTATTTATTTATTTATGCATTACAACATATTTGTTTACAAGGCTCAGTTATATGTTATATGTATAAATATAAATGTTAAAAATGTTGGACATTCCTGAAATAAATATCAATATATATGCATGTTGATACATTACTTGCCTTTTACTTTTAGAGATTAAAAACTACAGTCTGTTCTTTTTGCTATTGATCTATAAAGCAAACTGGTTGGTAAGAAAGGGGGCATTTTACCCCACCTTTGTACAAAAATATTTTCCGTCAAAATACTGATTAATTATGAAGGCTGAGCAATTTTAATATTTGGTGAATAACTCCTGCCATAGTCACTCAAAACTGGGATGGCAATTCTAGTCACATTTATGTTGTTTCATAGTGTAATGTCACATTTTCCTTAAGGGGGGCGTTTTCCCCCACTCTACCCTACTCACCAAGCCCAGTTGACATATTTTTGTGTGTATTTTAAGTTCTTTGTAGCACGCACAATAAGAGTCGACTGGGGAAAACCGCGAGTTCTCTTTCCCAGCCTAGTGCGCTTTTAACAACTCTTTTTAAAAACAAACACGCCCATAAGGGTTATTTTGGACGTTAAGTTTCAACGTTGAATCGATGTTTTATTTTCGATGTAATAACGTTCTGATATAGGCTACTGACCAAATAGTGAACGATGATTCAACGTTGAAATTTGATCAATGATTGATACTGACGTTGAATCGACGTCTGCCTGCTATCTGGGAAAGGACTTCCCAAGTGGTAATTGAAAATAAAATGAAGAGTTATAGCCTATTATGAGAGAGAAAGAGAGAGAGAGAGAGAGAGAGAGAGAGAGAGAGAGAGAGAGAGAGAGAGAGAGAGAGAGAGAGAGGTACATTGCGGATCTGAGGACCGGTCACCTGAATTCATAAGACATGAGACAAATTCAATTGTGATAGGCTAATATTTGTCCGTCCCTGAACCCCTTGCTATTTTGTATTAGCCCAAGTAAATTTTTATAAAAATTAAAAAAAAGACATGCGCTATTATTTGCGTCGATGACAGCTCACTGCGCATTTAGCCAAACGAAGACTGAAGTCAAACGGAAAGCTATCCTTTGCGGTAGTATACGAACATCCTTCACAATAGCCAATCGTTTTTATCGGTCACCAGAAACAAATACATGCTTACCAAGGTGTAAAAAACACATTGGGATGATAAGAAAGCTCATCGCCTCTTCTCCGAAAAACAAATGCAGATTCTGTGGAAACAAAAGTAGCCTATTTTCCGTCCGTAGACATGCCTAAACGAAACCTAATAATCAAATAGGGGAGGCAGACAGTGGCGTACACTCTAAAAAATGCTGGGTTGTTTCAACCCAATTTTGGGTAAAATATGGACAAACCCAGCCGTTGGGTTACATTTTTACATTACATTTTTAACCCAACGTTTGGGTTTGTCCATATTTTACCCAAAATTGGGTTGAAACAACCCAGCATTTTTTAGAGTGTAGCCTAGCACAAATCCACCACGGGTGGTTTTTTTTAGCGTAGGCTACTTGTTTATTAAGCAACTCATTTATTTAATAATTCTCTTGATTTTATCACGAGTAGGATGATGACACGTGCAAAATCTAAATTTCTGTCTATCATTTGGCGAGCAATTGTTGATAAAGGATTTTTTTTGCACAATTTTGGAAATATTTACATTTTAAACCATGAAGGCGAGTCAGTGGATATCACACAAGCAACGTACATTTTTCTCTAGAGGAGTGGTGGATAAATCTGAAACCCCAGTCAATTAATCACTACAGAAAGTGAAAGTAAACAACTTCTGACGCTGCATTAACGGTTCATATTCTCTCAGAGACGATGAGAGCCGAATCTACTTAAAACGTGCTGATAACGGTATATCAACTGTCTTTATTTATTTTCGGTTCCACTTTATTTTGATAGTCCACTTTTCAAGTAACTTTTCAACTACATGTCAACTTACTGTCATTAGAGTATTAGTAGCCTAGACTGTTAGGTTATGTTTAGCTGTTAGGGATCAGGTTAGTAGCATAAGTTGACTTGTAAAGTTACTTATAGACAGAATATCTGTTGGAGGATCATCAAAATAAAGACTTATATTAAGCAGACAGTCTACTAATACTCTAATGACAGTTAGTTGACATGTAATTGCAAAGTTACTTATAGTTAGCAGAATGTTTAAAGTGGACTATCGAAATAAAGTGTTACCTTATTTGGTTATATACACATTTCTCTTGTGGCCCAGAAGTAGTGAAAAAATAATAAGATAATTTAATAATATTTATAAAATAATAAATAATAATAATAATATTTAAAAAAATAAAAATAACTATTTTCTTTTGTTTTTGATAAGGAGTAAGCTAATCTAACTATTTCCTCGCAGCTTGTCTCTAATGGGGTGATGCGCTATACAACTATTACGGCGAAATTTAATTGTAATTTAATAATTTAATAATAAAAGTAATGATATTAATTTATTAGGTTAGCTGATGCTGATCTTCCAACGCTACCATCTATCACTGGCTCGGCAGACGTAACGTGAACAGTCTCTGGCTCGGCAGAAGTGAACAGTCTCTGGCTCGGCAGAAGTGAACAGTCTCTGGCTCGGCAGACGTGACGTGAACAGTCTCTGGCTCGGCAGACGTGACGTGAACAGTCTCTGGCTCGGCAGACGTGACGTGAACAGTCTCTGGCTCGGCAGAAGTGAACAGTCTCTGGCTCGGCAGACGTGACGTGAACAGTCTCTGGCTCGGCAGACGTGACGTGAACAGTCTCTGGCTCGGCAGACGTGACGTGAACAGTCTCTGGCTCGGCAGAAGTGAACAGTCTCTGGCTCGGCAGACGTGACGTGAACAGTCTCTGACTCGGCAGACGTGACGTGAACAGTCTCTGGCTCGGCAGACGTGACGTGAACAGTCTCTGGCTTGGAAGACGTGACTTGAACAGTCTCTGGCTCGGCAGACGTGACGTGAACAGCCTCTGGATCGGCAGACCCGACGTGAACAGGGCTCCTTCTCTGCAATCCAGACGTCAACCATGGCCTGATCACGCTGACTGCCATCTCTTGTTTTGAGTTTACTTATGTTCTAGGCTAGAGACTTACCATCTGCATTTAAGTAGTTACGTTTGGTGACTCTTGTTAAATACATCACTTTTGATTATTTATGCTGCCTCGTTCCCTCTTTTTGTCATGAACCTTGAGGCAGGTTGTGAGAAGGTCAATTCAAGAATGTCCGTAAGCCCATAGCGGAACATGTCCTTTAAGACACCCTCATTAAAGTCCACGCCGTGGCAGAGCTTGCAAAATTCTTCCACATACTTTTCAATTGGGCGGTCACCTTGGCTTAGGCGGAAGAGACGGATTGCTGGGTCCATATTTTGGTCTAGTATTCTGTTACGATTGAGTCCACTGGAGGCAAGCTGGTTGAGAACCCAAATGCAACTTTACTTCAAAACATAATCAAACATAAAACAAAGGCATGAAACTCAAAACAAGAACAAGAACATCAACATGAAACATTCAAGACTAGACCAAGACACAGGGCAAACATGAAGGCTTAAATACACAAGACTAATGACTAGACAAGGGACACCTGTGAACAATTAAACAATGAACCAATAACAACATGACACATCACATCAGACAAGGAAACATGTGGCAGGATCACATGACATACATGAAACAAGAACAAAACCCAAACCGTGACAGAGATACATGATGCCGAGTGTCTTGCTCACACAACACAGGCTAATTTAAGCTACAAATCGCGCCTGAACCTTCTTGAGCATCTCCCTAAATATTCAGACCAAGGCAGAAACCTCTTTTCAAATGTAAACATGAGTTCAGTGGGAATTTGCATTAATCACCATCCCAGACTTACTTGGGACAGAAGTTGATTTACATGAGGGGCAAACCCACAGCAGTTAACAAGATATCTCGAAACTCTCCACACCTTATTACCTTTTTGGTTTACTTCTGTGGGAATGAGACCTTTGTACCAGTCGCACTGAGACATTCCAAATTAAACCAAACATGTATAATACTGTATGATAATTGTTCATATTAAACCATATAGATTTTTGGGTGAATTCAGGTAGGGATGGGTGAAGGAATGATGTGTAAACTGGGAGGTGATCAACTCAAGTGTGATCGTGTCTCGAATGGGGATGGTAATATAGCAAGAGAGTTCAAATATTAATTTCCTTTTATTTCTCACACAACGACAAAAATTTCAGGACTCTTAGTCATTGGAGTCAATATCATGCGCTTAGATCCTTAAAATAGGGCCCCTCGTTTTCAGACCCAATGGGCGCGAAAATGGGCGCAAATGCATTTGCTATTTAAACAACATGGCGCAGGACGTGAAAATGATTACTCTGTAGGGCTGAAACTAGCAAAAAACACTTGCGTCGCGCCTAGTGCCCCATTGTGCCGGTTGTATGATAGGGCCCTTTGTGTGTAGGAGGAAAGTCAGACTGTGTGACTGTGAGGTTTATAACAGCAGGACAGGAAAAAGCCCTTCAACTACAAACTAAACACACATCAAACAAATGGCCATTCTCTCATGCAAAACAATGTTTGACCATCCAACAGATCAAAACATGTTTCCACAGAAACCGACCGCAGCAGGTTTCAGTTTGACTCAATAGATGAGCTGCAAGAGTCAGACTTCAGCAAGACTGGGTAATGCATGCCACTTCGCAAAAACTGAATGATTATAAAGTCATTTTAAAATCCATCAGATTTATCATTCCATCAATCCTGCTATAACGAGCTCGAGCATTTAAAGCGACAGACAAGCATGTGCTTAGAATAAACAAAACTATTGTACGCTGGTGTGGACGCTAGTTATTGTTATTTATCTTTATATCGCTGTTCTTGCTAACGGGCCTTTATAAAGTAAGTTCCTTGTATATGGATTCCATGATTCAGTCCGCGTCATAGGGCTCTAGCCTACATGCCTTAAAGAAGGTTAGTTGTGGGTTATTTATTGTTATGTTATAAAGTGATAACCATTAGAAAAGAAAGGTATGAAGTTAATAAAGGCTCTCAAAACACTCTACATACACTCAAAAAAATGATTTGTTGGACTTACATAAAAAAAGTGTGTCAAGTGGTTCCACGTAAGTGTGTTGAGTAGTTTCTACAAGTAACAATACAGTTGAATGAAGAAAATAAATTCTAGTAAAGTTGACAAAACATTTTTTAGTACATAAAACCCATTCAGATGTGTCACTACTGCATTTTAGCTATATGTATATTTTACTTAGTAATGTTATGTTACAATTATGAACTTTCAATACGTAAGGTGAACATGTTTTTTAATTAATTTTATTAACTTCAAATATTTGCTCTACAAATGTAAAACTTAAATAAATAATCAAGCATATTTTTAGAAACAAAATAAATGTATTTATTTTTTTGTAAGGTTTTGCAATGTACCACTGCTAAAAACTGTAAAACAACTTTAATTTCACAATTCCTTTGAAACAAATACACTACAAGACCAAACATTTAACAGTAAACATTCTTCATAAGGTCTTTTAAAGTGCAAATGGCTTCAAGAATTTGTAAGTCTTGCTTATAAAAACATTACATAAATGGAATGTCTGTTGAAATTAAGCAGCATGCCCTAAAATACTGCTAAACTCGATTATATTTATAATCAACAGTAAAAGTAACATTAAAACTGGCCTCTTTTTGTAAACAACCACAAACAGCTTAAATGACTGTAAAAAATAAAAAAATAAAAATGAAGAATGAAAGAAAAATCAAGATGTACTGATTCAACCAACAAGTTTGTTCTTGAGAACCTGTATTTTGAGTTTCTGTGCGTCAAGTCCCAGCAACACTTTCTGGAAAAACTCAAAAGTATACTTCAGGTCTGAAGGATAACTGAGATTCAAGCAGTATATGACTCCCAAAAGAAGAGCACAAGCCTTGGTGACATCGCAAACATTCTGAAGAACTTTCACTCCAACAATCAGTCCAACATCCGATGGTCACAGGCTTCTGCATCTTCAGGTCTGATGATGTAAATTCCAATTACAGTATTGGCCATGTCTCTCTCGGAATTCTCAAAGTCGGTGTCCTACAAAACACAAAAACAGTAACACTGTTCAGTCACTTTAACTGCATCAAAAATGCAGGTTGTAAATTTATCATCACTTAGTAATACATCTAGAAAAAGCAAATAATATGAGAATTCTGTATCAACTGTCCATTCCTTAATGCTTCACATCACTGACTTGCAGTGACTTACAAGACTACTCTACCATGTTTATTAGGGTTGTCAAAAGTACAGGCTTTGGTACTCAAATTTAAAAATGTGACGAAACCAGCATTTTCCGCAAGAAAATCACTACCGGTTATTGGCCATAGTGTTCATGTGCTCAACAGATATGACTGTGATGCTCTTCACCAAGCGCTCGCACATTAGCACAACGGAGTTTTAAAACCGTATCTATCAGCGGATCAGTCAGTGGTTCCTTAATATATCTGCTTAGACGAATCTGCTGAGACACGGCTTTCAAACGCTTCCATGTGTGAGCGTAATCTCTGTAAGCAGTCGGTGAAGAGTGCGAAGCAAAGATCATTGTAGCCAATCACAGTCATCTGTCGAGCATGTGAACACTATGGCCAATCAGCGTTGAGAATCTGCTCAACAGCGCTCAATTCTCGCAGGAAATGCTGGTATCACAATTTTTTTTTATTTCAGTACTGACTGGTACCGAAGTCGGTACTTTTGACAACGGCAAGTTAAATAAATTTTGTGTATTTAGATTTCTTGACTATATTATGTGGATACTCTAAATATTCACAAAAGACTGCCTGAGAACACTTACAGCATACTCCTTCATGAGGTTTTCATAGTCTTCATTAAGATACACAGAAAGTGCTTGGAGAATGCAAGCTCTCCGAGTTGAGATGGTATCATTCTGTAGAAGAGTAGAGACATTAAGTATAGACAATGGCAAAACACCGTACTAAAGTGGAAATTATTTACAAGCATCATAAAGACATATAACAAACCTCGTCAATGGTAGCCATCAGTTTCCAAATTTTACGTCCCGCAATTCCTCCTTTTCTCCGGTAGATGCTGCCCAGCTTGCTTGTGTAACCATCCAGTTTTGACATAAATGTTTGAATTAGTGGGACGGTAGTGATTCGAGTGAACTCAGCAGCAATCTGCAGATTTAAGACACGCAAGATTATAGTTTGTATAACTGCCTAAAAAAAGCTAAAACTCAAAAGACTGATAAATTAACATAACTCTGTGAACAGCTACATTACTTTTTCCTGGTGGTATTTAACTGGATGGTAAAAAATTATAAAATATTTATACGTGAAAAAGTCACAACCTTCTCCTCAATGTGGTTCGTGCTTCGCGCTTTCGTCTGTCTTCCGTTCTGTTGCTCTGTCTCCCAGTGAGCAGCGACGGTATCCGCAAAGATCACATTTATTGGGGTTTTGCGTTTTACTCAATGTTATGTTGGTCGACCAAACCCTGTCATTTTCTTTGTCTGAACCATCACTCTGAAAGATAGGGGGGAAAAAAACAGGTTATGTAGCACATATATACATACACACACACACACACACACACACACACACACAGCCTACATATATATTAGGGCTGGGAATTGATAAAAAACAAAACAAATATTTAATTGCACAATTTGATGTAATAAATTTCATTTCCCCCAAACTTGTAATCATACATTTTTAAACTTAGAACCACCTAATTAAATTAAACAACACAGGGAAAAAAGAACAGAAAATAGCCCTATATTAAAATAATATTAAACATCAATATATTATTATTTTTCAATAATCAATTTAACAGATTTTTTACATTTTATTTTTTATACTAATTATCAAAATAAAATATAGTCCTACAAAGCTATTATTAACAGAGCATTTGATCAGAGCAGGTCATTTTACCATTGTTGCCCAGCATGGCTATACCAGCTCAGCAAACAGAAGTCTACTACTGAGAAATGTCACGTTATTTGAGCGGACTTGCTTTTCCAGTGCGTGATCGGTACACGTGATTCGGTTGGGCCGTTAAGGACAGAGCAGAATGCGCAATGCAAACACGGCAGCAGCGCGCGAGTGCGGCGGCGCACACGGAGCAGCCGCAACAAGAAGCCATTAAAACGAGGCAAAAAAAAAGTGCTCCCCCGCCCCTAATATATACAAACTTTATAATCACAGAGAGGATAACGCCAAATCCACCCAGCTCTAAACATGCCTTGGAAACGGATACAATTTAAACAATCGATAGTGTTCTTTGTACATAAAACTTACGTTAACTTACTTGCTATAAAAGCGCTCAATATAGTGTTATTACTTTCTATATATAGTGTTTCAACAACTGTGATCTAATCAAGACTGTTATTTTTGCAGTCCTTGCACTGCCACATGCTTTCCTTATGTTTAACACGTGTTAGCATAACTGCCAAAAAGAACTATATCTCAAAAGACTCCGAAATACACCGATAACATAAATTAACATAACTCTGTGAACACCCACACCACTTTTTCCAGGGGATATTTAACAGGATGGGAAAGAATTATTAAATATTCATACCTGACAAAGTCACCATCTTCTCCTCCTCAATATAGTTCGTGCTTGGCGCTTTCGTCTGTCTTCCGTTGCTCCGCCTCCAAGTGAGCAGCTACGGTATCCGCAAAGATCAAATTTTATGGGGTTTTGCGTTTTACTCAACAATGTTATGTTGGCCAAACAAACCCTTATTAAGTTAAGTCTACAGTACTATTTTTTTGTAGAAATAACATAATTAACTTGTGTTAATTTAGTTACTTTTATGTTTTATGTACTGTGAACAAGGGTGGGTGTAGTAAAACTAACAATAGTTAAAGTTCATTTTTTTGAGTGTAGTGCTCTTCGTGGCCATTGAATAGATTCAGCAGTTGTTTCAGTTCTGCACTGGAGTAGGCCTATGGGATTATTTGTAAGATAAATCTTACGCAAAATTGAAACCGGTATAGCGCCCAGCACAGCATTATTTTCAACTGTTAAGTAGCCTATAACTAAATACATATAACTTAACAGTTGAAAACAGTGCTGAGTTGGAGATATCATTATACGTGTGTGTGTGTGTGTGTGTGTGTGTGTGTGTGTGTGTGTGTGTGTGTGTGTGTGTGTGTGTGTGTGTGTGTGTGTGTGTGTGTGTGTGTGTGTGTGTGAACTAAAGGGTGGTCAAACTCAGTGGCGGGGAGGACTTACACCAGATTGAGTGTTATTCGCAGATAGTCTTATTATATCAGTTTTCACTGAACACAGGAGAAAATGTTCGACATGTTTTTTTTGTTCTTTTTGTATTGGTGGAGTATGATTGGTAAGTTTTACAAATTTACTGTAAAATTCCAGTTACACTTCATTTTAAGTTGACGTATATACATTACACATACTCAAATAAGAACTGAGTGATACTAATGAACTACATGCACTTACTATAGAGTTAGAGTTAGGGTTTGGTTTAGGGTTAATTGTAATTATAGATCATTTACTGTTATTACTATAGTAACTATGCAGTAACGTGTAACTACGCCAGCTTAAAATAAAGTGTTAACCTAATTTCTTTCAGTTTTAGAGAAATAAAGCTGCTGCTATACAGTTCAAATTAGTTAGAGGATTTGCATTTGCTGTTCTTCTAAAATATATAAAATCTAACGCATATAATTGCGAGATCTACTTAGAATTCAACTTTGAAGTTTTACTCGGCTGTAATTAACTTGTCATGTAACTTCAGATGTTTATTTATCTCTACAAGCCGATAACTTTAAAATACATTAAAGATAAAAATGTCGCCTCTTATTTTGAGTCTCTTTTAAAGAAAACTGATTTCAGCTTTAAACCTCCTCATGTTCTCCAGGTGTGTTTGGTGAGTCAGTGTCAGTGATGGAGGGAGATTCTGTTACTCTAAACACTGGTTTTACTAAAATACATGAAGACGACGATATGCTGTGGAAATTTGGATTTGAAAACTCTCTCATAGCTCAAATCAGTAAAGCTGCTGGAGTCTTCTCCACATATAACGGCACTGATGGGAGATTCAGAGACAGGACTGAAGCTGGACAATCAAACTGGATCTCTGACCATCACACACACCACAACTGAACACGCTGGAGATTATCAACTACTGATAAGTGGAGCGAAACGATCATCAAAAACATTCCGTGTTTTTGTCTATTGTGAGTATAGAGATAATTTATTCAGTTCTTCAAATATTCTTGTTATTAGGAAATTGTCAAGGAATATTTTGGGTTCAATAGAAGTTAAACTTAATTGACAGCAAAATGTTGATTACCGCAAAAATAATTCTGAAAGAAAAGAAAAGAAAAAAAAGTTACAACAAGGCGCAATGGAAGACAATGAAGACAATTTTTTTTAAGGATTTAAAAGGAGAATGTGAAGCTTATAATTGAAAAGAAACACAATAATGATTCTCTTTAGTTAAGCTGTAAAGCTATTTAAATCATATTGTTTTGTGTTGTAGGGGTTCTGTTGGCAAAGGGACAAAATTGTAAATTAGATAACTTTACGCACGAAAAGTAAGCAACATTTTTTTTCCACTAAAATCATGTTAACATTCGTGTTGTGTTGTTCATGTCTTCACTGTAATCCCAAACAGTTGTACTAGCTCATAACTAATAAGCTCATAACAGTCAAATGTCGTTATGTAGTTGACCAAACTATAAAGTGTTGAGCTCTGTTGAGATTTATGCCAATTTAATTGAATAGGGCTCAATATTTTATAGCTAATTTGTGTGGAACGCTCAAAAAATTTAGTAGTGTCATGACGTTATCGACGTTATGACGTTCAGGTGGGTGGGTCTTATCTCTCCCTCAGGAAAGCTGAGTCAGCCATCTTGAATTTGCCTTGATGCGGTGAAGTTTTAGCCAGCCCATGTGGATGTGGAACACAGTTTAATTTGTTTTTATTTGTTTGGAATGCGCACTTTTATCAAACCACCACCTCCGTTATTTTCATTAGTCTTATTGTCCTCGTTTTCTTAAGCGCCGTCTTATCATCAGCCCTGATTTGGTAAGTAACTAACATTTTTTATATATTTTTTCATTTTATTTTTTAGAATTTCAATAAATATTCTTAAATTTAGAACTGGGAATACATTTGTATAATGTGCACAGTGAATATGTGTTGTAAATAGTTTACAAATCCAAGTAATTTGTAACTTTAGAAGTTGTTGAATGTGACAAATACGTTAACGTTAAGTTAACTTGTGCTGCGTTCACACCAAACGTGAATAGAGCGTCAAATTCGCGTCTAATGTGACGCTTGAACCTTTTGAATGCACTCGCACGTCCAAAGCGAAATGGACACGGATAAAAAGCAAGCGTTTGAAACGAAATTGACTCGCGTCCGAGGCGACTTGGGAGTGGTCTGTTTGCAAGAAAGGCCGCGAAATTTAAAAATACTACTGTTATTGTGTCACGAAATGTAGTTTTAAGAGTTGTTCATTCGATAATGTAGTTGTTTATAGCTCAAATATGTGGTTTATCTATAAAGATAGCGCCTATTTAAAAAATTTGATCTGACGTTTCGAAGTTGTGAGATCCAGGCGATCACCCGATCTAACCCGCGATCTAACCCGCCTGGAGCAGCCTTAGTTCGGCTAGTCCTCCTGACGTCTGCCGGTAAACGAGAAATGTTTAAATTCACAATCTATAACTTCGGTTCTATTATGAATCATATAAGTTAGAATACATTAATGACTCGTTATAACGTAGGTCAAACGACTTCTTTAATTAAGTTTAATTATGAAGTTTTGCTTCATCTCATTCACAGAATGTATTCTGCAAGTGTTCAGTGTCACATTCATTGTTAACATATAGCTGAACAATGTCATTCCTTCTTTCACGCAGACATTTAGTCATATTACAAAATGATTTATTGAGGCCAAACATATAAAATAAGTTATTGAGGCCAAACATTTAAAATTACATTATTATAAACTGAAAAGCGTTTATCACGTCACTTCACCACGTGACAGCAGCAAGCAGGCTCCTGATTGGTTAACGCGGCGCGAATTGACGCAAAAGTTCAAGTTTTTCAACTCGGGCGTCAAACGCGTGAGTGCACAAAGCACCACTCGCGTGTACTGCGTCCGCGTCACACAGTCAATATTGAACAACATAATGTGAGTGTGTTATCATGATGCTAACCAGGCCTGTGTTTGTAATTTATTCGTAGGTTCAAGTGTGTGATTGTGAGATCATCTCGAAATCCTTTTAACAGTTCAGGTAGGATGTATTATGGAATAGTGTTATTAATAATTGGTTTAATTTTATGTGTTTCCACAGTCATTCTTTTGCTATTTCTTTAAATGTTTTTATCTCAACTGTGGGATCCACAGTTGATCACTTAAACCCTTTATTAATACTTTTGTTAAAAACAAAAACAACAACAAAAATAGATTTATAAGCACACAACTTTGATGCTCTGCTTGTTAATAACTAACTTGCTTATCATTTTAATTTTTACTATAATTAGTGTACAATGAATAATGAATTTATCATTATGTATTATTTTAAAAATGTTTTTAAAGATTAACAAATCATCTTTGTGCGCGTGTTGTGTACAGATATCGGACTACAAAGAGTGCTACAGAGTGTCAGCGTTTCATCATCAGACAGGTGCCAATAGGTGAGTTTTGTAAATTGTGTACTAATTTGAATAAAAATAAAAAAGATTTTCGCCCTGAATTATTCACAATGTTTAGATTTTTTACAGCATAACAGACTTAATCAAATTACTGATGTGTTGTCGACATTCAAAATGTTATACACATTTTAATTTTTTTATTTTTTTATATAAAATTTTTGAATAGCCAAAAGTGCAAAACAGGGCTGAAATTGTTTAGACTTTAATTGAAAATATTTAAAATTGCAGGATGAAGTTGGCCCAATGGAGTGGAAGTGCAAGTTGTGTTCTGCAACTTCAAATACCCGGGGACAACGACGATAACGACGATTACACAACGATTAATCGCAACTAATTGTTTGCAGAATAAAAGTTTTTGTTTACATCATATATGTGTGTGTACTGTGTGTATAATAATTATGTATATATAAATACACAAATATGCATGTATAATTCTAAGAAAAAAATCTATTTTTAATTATATATAATATAAATTATATTTAAAAAATACATATAAACATGTAAATATTTTTTAAATGTATACATGCATGTGTGTGTATTTATAAATGCATAATTATTTTACACAGTACACACACATATATGATGTAAACAAAAACTTTTATTCTGCAAACGATTAGTTGCGATTAATCGTTATCCAGCCCTAATTTTATTGTTTTATTTAAAAAAAGTGAGTTGCAGCCTTCAAGGTACAGTAAGTGCCAAAACGTTTTTTAAACCGTGTTAAATGGCTCCACATTCTAATAGTTGTCATTGCTGTTGAGGATGGATTCTACTTAGAGTCTTATTGAATTTTTATCATGAATCCTTTGTGAGTTTTAATCATAATGTTTACAGAATAATGTGAGATGGAGACCCAAAATACTAAATCTACCCTCTGTAGCAATGACCAGAATATGGAACTATTAAAGGGATACTCCACCATTTTTTCATATTAAACTGTTATTCCCTTAACTAAGACGAGTTGTTACATACCTCTCTCGTCTCAGTGCGTGCAGTCAATCGCTCTGGCGTGCGGCGACACTTTGATAGCACTTAGCTTAGCCCAGTTCATTCATTAGGATCCAAACAGAGATGAAGTTAGAAGCGACCAAACACCTCCACGTTTTCCCTATTTAAATACAGTTACACAAGTAGTTACACGACCAAGTATGGTGCCACAAAAAATAGCTAAAATGGATAACTATAATGTATGCCGGAATAGCACTTGGAGCACTTCGACTCGGCGCAGTAATATCATCACTCCTGAAACAGACGCAGTAATACAGGAGTGATGATATTACTGCGCCGAGTCGAAGTGCTCCAAGTGCTATTCCGCCATACATTAGTTATCCATTTTACCCGCTTAGAAAAGCTATTTTTTGCGTCACCATTCTTGGTCGTGTAACTACTCGTGTAACTGTATTTAAATAAGGAAAACGTGGAGGTGTTTGGTCGCTTCTAACTTCATCTCTGTTTGGATCCTAATGAATGAACTGGGCTAAGCTAAGTGCTATCAAAGTGTCGCCGCGCGCCAGAGCGATTGAGTGCACGCACTGAGACGAGAGAGGTATGTATCAACTCGTCTTAGTTGAGGGAATAACAGTTTAAAGGGTTAGTTCACCCAAAAATGAAAATAATGTCATTAATGACTCGCCCTCATGTCGTTCCAAGCCCGTAAGACCTCCGTTCATCTTCGGAACACAGTTTAAGATATTTTAGATTTAGTCCGAGAGCTTTCTGTCCCTCCATTGAAAATGTATGTACGGTATACTGTCCATGTCCAGAAAGGTAATAAAAACATCATCAAAGTAGTCCATGTGACATCAGTGGGTTAGTTAGAAGTTTTTGAAGCATCGAAAATACTTTTTGGTCCAAAAATAACACAAAATAAGACTTTATTCAGCATTGTATTCTCTCCCGGGTCTGTTGTGAATCTGCGTTCAGGACTCCACAGTGACGCTGCTGACGTAAGACGCTGATGACGTGTTATCTGGTGCGCCCGAGCTTTGTAAAACAAAGTTTTAAAACACACTGTAAAAATGTCTCATCCGCGACATGCACACTTACGCACCATTTAAAAAAATGATAGCCACACAATGTAGAATAGCTTGAATATAGCGTGCGTCTCCCTCAGACTGTAAACGAAGCTCGGGCGCACCAGATAACACGTCATCAGCGTCTTACGTCAGCAGCGTCACTGCGGAGTCCTGAACGCAGATTCACAACAGACCCGGGAGAGAATACAATGCTGAATAAAGTCTTATTTTGTGTTATTTTTGGACCAAAAAGTATTTTCGATGCTTCAAAAACTTCTAACTAACCCACTGATGTCACATGGACTACTTTGATGATGTTTTTATTACCTTTATGGACATGGACAGTATACTGTATATACAGTTTCAATGGAGAGACAGAAAGCTCTCGGACTAAATCTAAAATATCTTAAACTGTGTTCCGGAGATGAACGGAGGTCTTACGGGCTTGGAACGACATGAGGGCGAGTCATTAATGACATTATTTTCATTTTTGGGGTGAACTAACCCTTTAATATAAAAAAACGGTGGAGTATCCCTTTAACACTTAATGCACATTTTGTTTTTATGGAGTTATTTCCTTTTCCTTGTTTTAATTTATCACAAACACTTTGTCTTGACTGATCTCCTTTGATTTGTGCTTTTTAAAAAGCTAAAATAAAAAAAAGTTGTTAAATTGTCACTGTGTCACTTTCATTTTTTCTAACATTATTAGGTGATTATAATTGTGTTGTGGGCTGACATCAGTATTTCAGTTTAGAATAAATTTTGAGTGCATGTCCCACATTCTGAGTTGAATATTTTGAGTGCATTTCCCACATTATATGAGTTGAAAAATATAGAAAATTGAGTGTATTTCCCACATTATATGAGTTGAAAAATATTGAAAATTTTGAGTGTATTTCCCACATTATATGAGTTGAAAAATATAGAAAATTTTGAGTGTATTTCCCACATTATATGAGTTGAAAAATATAGAAAATTTTGAGTGTATTTCCCACATTATATGAGTTGAAAAATATTGAAAATTTTGAGTGAATTACTCCCTAATTATAAGTTGAGGAATATCAATATTTATAAGATAACATTGAGATAATTTAAGGCAACTGGAAATGTAATTTTTATTTTATGTAAACTTAAAACATTTAAAAACATCACTAAAATATTTTTGTGTAATCTGTTACAAAATAATTTTTGAGTTAAGTGAACTTATTAGGGTTTACAGTGTTGTAAGAGTCTCACTGTAACTTCTCGCTTTTCTGCAGGACAAATGGAAATAAATTGTGGTAATAAACACAATTTGCTTTTGATTGCAACAAATGCTGTTGATTAGGTTTAACTTCTACTGAACTCTGAATTCTCCATTATTTTTATATTTTGACATGTTTAATCATTTTATAGTTTGAGAAAATAGAAACACTCACTGACTGTCATGCCACTACACTGAAAATAACATTCTTGACTATAGATTTAACTTCATTTATGTTTATTCTCTCATGTTTCCCAGCTCATCTGCCCACTCCTAACATTACCAGAAACTGTTCATCATCGTCATCATCATCTTCATGTTCACTGGTGTGTTCATCAGTGTTGAAAGTGTGTGATGCGACTCTCTCCTGGTACGCAGGAATCAGTGTATTGTCCAGCATCAGTGTGTGTGATCTCAGCATCAGTCTCTCTCTACCTCTGGAGGTGGAATATCAGGATAAAAACACCTACAGCTGTGTGCTGAACAATCCCATCAGCAACCAGACCACACATCTGGACATCAACACACTCTGCCACACATGTGCAGGTATCAGCACTCATGATATATGTGTGTATTCACTGACCTGATCTCTGTTGTGGATCAAACTGATGCATTCACATTTCTTTATCATTACAGCGGACACACAGTCTTCTTCACACTCTCCAGTGTCTCTGATAGTGTGGATCTCTGCTGCTGCTGCTGCTGGATCTCTGGTGATTGTCGTTGTTATAGTCGTGATCTTCTGCATCTGCAGAACATGTAGAAAAACAGGTCAGGAGAGTAAACTATTAACTACAAATAACTTCAAATAATGCATCTGAAGCACCAATATTTATCCGTTACATACACATTTATGAGTTTGCAAGCTCTGTTGTTTCAACATGTCTGTATTATTTTTAAAGCAGTTCAGACCCAGGAGGAAGACAGAACGGATTCAGCTTTGTGTAAACCAACAACACGTAAAAAGGTAAGAAGTTGTTGCAGTCAGTTAGTGTGATTGAAGCTTGTCGATTGAAGTTTGTAAGACGGCTATAGACTCAACTGTCACCTTCAGAGCAGATCAAAAGGAGGGTTTGTTTAAGTGCTATATTTACACTAAGCGTACTGTTTGCACCTCAGTGTACTAAGTTTTTCCATTTTAGAGGGATGTTATTTTGCAGATGTAAAAAAAAGAAGCACAAATTAGCACATAGAAAATGGGTTTAAAATTTATTTATTTTTTTACCATAAAAAATATATTACAAATTGCTAAAATATTATATGTGACAGCGTCAGTCACCATTCACTTTACTCCGATAAAGCGAATGGATTTAAAGCTGACCAACACGCATCGTCGTGTTCGTAATCGAGTTAGGAACTTGCATTTAAACACACTCAGTGCGTGACTGGAATCTTTCTACTTCTACTTCTTTCTTTCTTTTTACTTTGGTCATATCAAGCCAAGTAAAATCCTATTTTATCCACTGACCTAAATCTGTTTAAAACTTGTGTGCGATGTTGCACCCGTTCATTCGATCGCCCCGCATCAAAAAATATTATTCATCCCATATCAAATCAATACGGGGACGTGAGTATTTGTCCCGTATTTCAAAAGGATTTTGCAGTGTGGCAAAAAAAATAAAAAATAAAAAAATAAAAAAATAAATTACACTAGTAGAGAATCTCATTTGCCCGTAATTGCATTTTGGTGTCTTTTTATTTCAACGGACACTCAAGATAATGCGCAGTAAACCTTAGACATTATTAGACAGATCATTAATTAATATCATAATGTTATTTCGATTTGTATTAAGATTAGCCTATAAATGTTTTATTATTTGAATGTTATTAAGATGACTAAAAATGTCATTTAATCATTTATCATTTATAGCATACAATTAATGACATTTAAAACATATATTTTTAAAGAGTTGATTTAGATAAAAATGGGACAAACAAGTAATTAAGTAAATTAATTAAAGATGAAAAATTCATCCCATCCAGTCACAGAATTGTCTAAAAAGTGATGAATGTTTCCAGACAGAATAACTGCTAAAGGCACACCGACATATTCTGATAGAGTTCTTTAAAAATTAATAAAATACTCAAAATATGTAAAATAATATCAAATGTGTTCGTTGCAAGTTCACCCGCCTTGTTCCCAGACAGCATCATAGTGTCGGTCCAGATCCGGCCCAAATCCAGGCCGTGTGGAAATCTGTACCAGATGTGGGCCGGATCTGGGCCGGTCTGGAATGGATCTCGCTTATTTTGCATAAGATTTAAGAATTAATTTGCAAACAATAGTGCTGATCACCTCTCTACGCACGAATACGGCATAGAAAAGAGAACCACCAATGAAAATCAATGCATGCAAATATACATATGAATTAGGTTTAGTTATGCATTAATTTTAATGAGAGCTACCGGGTTCTGCAAGCAACAGTGATCATGCAGTGTGTTGTTTGACTGAAGTAGATCGCTCCTGCTGTAGTTGTGACACATCTTTATGGACAGACCAGTTTTTGATGCGCTGCTTGTCTGCCTGAAAGTAGGCCTAAGAGTGTTTTTCTTTTTTATATTTGTGATTATTCTAAATTCACCCATACAAAATCAGCTGTTATACCATTAGGTTGTCTTTGGAGAGAAAGTAGGACACAGTTGTAACTCATGTTGTGCTGAAGTGTGTCCTCGAGCTGCAGTGTCTCTGCGGTTCATCATTATCTGCTGAGATGCAGCTTTAGCAGACGTTGCTTTCTTTGTAGACGTGATGCAACAAGTGTCTTTGCTGTTGTGTGAAAGACAGTCATTCTAAGAGCAGAGACAAACACACAGAACTGAATCTGTTTGATGATTTAACTGGTTAAAAAGACATGAATGGGATGTTTGATGTCATTTCCTCTTGCTGCTCTATGTTAGCATCTTTTACTAGTAAAACAACGTCTGTTTTTGATTTCCATATTAAAAATAAAAAAGCAGCATGCAAGATCATCCTTTGGAATAAAAATGATAGAAAATGATGTTCAGTTGTAACATCAGTCTGGAGTTTTAAAAGGTTTTATTAAGAGAATAACAAGGTTATTCAGAGAGAAACCTTGGTCTGTTATTAAGTTCCTGACGTAGTTTGTGTTTCCTTTCAGAAATCAAAGACGGAGTCTGTGTATGAAAATGTCCCCAAAAAACGATGATCTTTATCTACCGGAACTGATGAGAGTTCATACTGGACCCGGTCTCACTCCTTTTGGTTTTGCTCACATTTATTCCCTGTTTTCACTCTTTTTTGTGTGTGTGTGTTTGTGATGTCTGAAATTGTGTTATAATTTAGTGGTTCCCCAAAAGTGCATCATCCATAAACTCAACTAAAATGTTCTATTTTTAGTTTCCCAGACAGGAACATGGTGTCGGCCCAGATCCGGCCCACATCTGGAACACATGGAGTTCACACGCACCAGATGTGGGCCGGATTTGGGCCAATATGTTTCTGTCTGGGTTATCAGAAATGTGCATAACTTTCATTAGTAAATATAAATCCACCCTTAACTGTGCATCTATCATCTATGCCTGCCATTTACTCTTCTTGTTTTATTGTAAAAAAAAGAAAAGAAAGAATATTAACTGCATTGCATAATGGTTTACAGTATCACACACAGAAAGCCCTGCTGGATATTTGACCAAATGTAACAAGCACATCATCGCTCTCTGGTGTCAGTAAAGCAGAAAATCACATCTCTATAATAATAGCACTACTTTTAACAGATAGGGGGCGCTATTTTAGAGATCTGCTGTTCTACAGTAGATGTCATATTTCCATCTTATAAAACCAGCTTTATGTGATGCTTACCATTCACAGTGATTTTAGTTTGTGATTTGGTTATCAGTCTTATATTAATTAAACTGATAAAAGCTGGATTTTTGAGTAAGCAGCTAAAACAGCATCTTAGCACTGAGATCAACGTGAAACAGCCGTGTTCAGGAAAACTGACTATTATGCAAGTAAAATTCATAACGCTGAGTTACATGCAATCAATGTGAAATCTGTCACAGAAACCTTAACTAAGAATTCAGATTTCCAAGAACAGCCTTCACCTTCCTCCAATATAAATAGAAATAAAAACATATAAAAATCACAGTTGATTAGACACTGTTCATGTTCCTAAAGATGGAGTTGTACAGCGAGTTAGCTTTAGTAAATGTCAAAAGTTGAATCCTAAAATGTTACAGGTGAACATTAGTCCATCAGTAAGTAATGTACAGAGACGGTAACTCTATAAATGATTAACTTAGTTCAGTTATTTCTGATAACAAACTCACAGATTCCAGTCGTAATGAGTGAAACAGATCTGTTTAATGTCATTCATCACGTGAACACACAAAGACCGTTCAAGCTCCTTTCATTGTTACAGAAAATAAAATCGTGTTTTAATGGACTAACATTTTAAAGCACATTTTCCTTTGCCGTTGAAAAGTTAAAGGGTTAGTTCACCCAAAAATAATGTCATTAATGCCTCCGTTCATCTTCGGAACACAGTTTAAGATATTTTAGATTTAGTCCGAGAGCTTTCTGTCCCTCCATTGAAAATGTATGATCGGTATACTGTCCATGTCCACAAAGGTAATAAAAACATCATCAAAGTAGTCCATGTGACATCAGTGGGTTAATTAGAAGTTTTTGAAGCATCGAAAATACTTTTTGGTCCAAAAATAACACAAAATAAGACTTTATTCAGCATTGTATTCTCTCCCGGGTCTGTTGTCAAATCCTTCACAGTTACGCTGATGGCGTAAGACGCTGATGACGTGTTATCTGGTGCGCTCGAGCTTCATTTATAGACTGAGGGAAACGCACGCTGTAAAAGTGTCTCATCCGCGACATGCACATTTACGCACCATTAAAAAAATGATATGCACGCAAACAATGTAGAATAGCTTGAATATAGCGTGCGTCTTCCTCAGACTGTAAACGAAGCTCGGGCGCACCAGATAACACGTCATCAGCGTCTTACGTCAGCAGCGTCACTGCGGAGTCCTGAACGCAGATTGACAACAGACCCGGGAGAGAATACAATGCTGAATAAAGTCTTATTTTGTGTTATTTTTGGACCAAAAAGTATTTTCGATGCTTCAAAAACTTCTAACTAACCCACTGATGTCAGATGGACTACTTTGATGATGTTTTTATTACCTTTATGGACATGGACAGTATACTGTACATACAGTTTAAATGGACGGACAGAAAGCTCTCGGGCTAAATCTAAAATATCTTAAACTGTGTTCCGAAGATGAACGGAGGTCTTACGGGCTTGGGACGACATGAGGGTGAGTCATTAATGACATTATTTTCATTTTTGGGTGAACTAACCCTTTAAAAAACAAACAATGCAAGGCACCCAATTTCTGTCTTCTACTGAGGTTGTGGTTTTCTGAGGCCTATAGGTACTCTGAAACTGACATTACTTTTCTGAGAACATTTACAATAAAGTGCACCAAGTGCCGCTTCTAAATCCTGCTGTTGATTTTGGAACCCCAGATCTCAGAGTTCAGAGAGATCTGATGATGTTCTGTAAGACAATGAGCTCTTTAAACAAGAAAATCAAACAGGATCAAATTAAGAAACAGAAATTTGTACAATTGCAAGTATTTTATTCAGACAAGTGTATTCAAGTGAAAAGCTTAAAACATAATTCAGATGCTTAATACCAGTTAACAGGCTTGCACAGCAGCCAGTAACATGTATGGAACATAAAAAAAACAACATGTTTCAAATGAAAATACAATTTGGCATTTTGTTGCCATTTTTATCCACAGTGTTTTCCGTTACAGGTTCAGTTCCTGAGATTGAGAGTTTGATCAAGGACACATTGGTGATATTTCACGGATCAACCCTTGCAGGATTTTAACTGACTTTCTTTAGCCACAAAGATACGGCATTACAGACAAAAACACAAAGTTCCTCATAGACTTAAACATAAATAAAAGGATCCCAGCTGAAAACACCAGCTTAAAGGAACGTGATTATCAGCATGATGATGTTTTCTTCAGGGATGTTCCTCTCTAGTGTTGTCAATTAACAATAGTAAAGATTGTAACATTACCAGTATGAGTACAGACTCAATTCAGTACCTGTGTGTTTGACTGACAGCCGCTCTGTGAAGAGCTGGACATTACTGGGTCAAAATATCCATCTTGAATGATTCATGTTCAGTTATTAATGAAATGTCTCACTGTTCCTGTCTGGATCACTTTAGCCGCTTCAATAAACCCTCTATATAATGAAAAACAAAGCACTCTCTACTTTAGCCAATTAACTGTTTGAATTTCTAAAGCAACATTTACATAAAAAAATTGTTAATGCATTATTTACATGACTTTATTATATTTATTTATTCATGTATTATAGCAAATTAGTTTGAATTTGAATTAGCAAAAATGTTGAGGTGACTTTCAGTATGGTACCTAATAGTGTAATCTTGGTATTGTTGCATTATTTGTTGCATGAGTGTGATTGTGAGTGTTTCCTGATCCTCTTCTCTCATTTCCCATCTTCTCGTTGTGTTCTCTTCCTGAAAGAATCTAAATAATTTACTAAATAAAAAAAAGTTTGTAGACTAACTTTGATGATGGCTTGAGAAAGCATAGCAGGGAAGTTTGATAGTTTTAACAACTTTAAGTTTGAAGGTTTTGAGTGCAGGTTATATAAGTTTGAAATAGTTTATGTTGGATTTCTCAAGTAAACATAATAATGTTACTGCTGTATCTCACTGGCAGCCTCAGTCACAGACTGATTAGAGGAATTCCCATCCGACAATGGAGCGTAATCCGGATTAGTGGACGGGTCCTTTGGATTACATGCCTGTAATAAAACAGGGTAAAAGAAGGTACAAGGTAAAATAAATGAATGGGACTGATGATTCACTGACACAAACAGAAAAAATATATAAGACTTAAAATGCTGTTTTCCCCCCTGATATTTGAGTAATGCATGTGGTGGTTTCCTTTTACAAAAAAGAAAAAAGATTTAAAAAAAAAATGAACAACATGTCTTATATGTGGGATGCTTCTATTAAAGGGGTCATGACATGAGCAATCAAAATGTATTTGATCTCTTGACATATACGAGGCCATTTTCCTATAAAACATATTCTAAGTTTCAGAACTTAAATCTCCGCACAGCAAAAATAGCTTTTGTTCAAGCCATCTTCCTAAACAGCCTGCACATCTGAAATGCTTGAACTATCATACTGGCGAATATAAATAATTCATTACTGGTGCTCATACCTGCTCTCTTAATAAAGTTGCGCTTTTTGTTTTCATATTGTCATTTGGGAGTTTACTTGTAAGAAACATTTATATTACACCCTGATCTTAGACTAGGGTCATAACAGACTATGTCCAGGTCAAAAAATAGAATTATGATTATATAATATAATGAAATTATTGTAATTTTACAACAACATAAAAT
Organism: Phoxinus dragarum; assembly: GCA_033366665.1. Classification (NCBI taxonomy): domain Eukaryota; kingdom Metazoa; phylum Chordata; class Actinopteri; order Cypriniformes; family Leuciscidae; genus Phoxinus; species Phoxinus dragarum. Next base: position 42,015 of record JARPMJ010003845.1, read on the forward strand.
GCATTCATGTATACATCTTTATGGAGTGTCAGTTACTACTGATGTTTCTATGCAATGGTTTCTGAATGAAACTACATAAAACACACAAACATGCTGCAAACTCACAGATCTGAATCAGTTTTTCTACAGGCAGATTCAGTGCTCATAGTATCTTACCTGAGGAGTGCGATTCGTCCTTCTGCCCGCGCTGCCTGCACACAGTACTTTGGTTAATACGAATACAAATGTTCACTTCTTTTAAAGATACAAATGTTCAAACAATAGATATCATATTTTCATCAACTGTATGTAAAACTCACATTTGTAAATCACAGCAGCAGTTGCAGCGACAAACAGCAGGTAAACAACAGCAACAACAACAGCAACAACATGTATTCCTGCAGCAACAGCTGAAGACAGACCGTCAATATTACTTACAGACTGACTGATACAAACAACTTTACCAATATGTGTCTGCTACTTGGTCATCATTTGTATCACATTGAATTAACTGATAATGGCGCCTTCTGGTGGGTTTTAGAAGAACAGCATCACGGTGAGCTGAACAAGAAACCGCATTCATAATTAGGGCCCAAGCCCTGAAAGGGCGCAGAGCCCTATTGTTCTTCTAAGGGTTTTTTGTTTTTCTTCTTCTTCTTCTTTATAATAATTTTTTTTTCAAGGTTTTTGCCACTTTTGGGGGCCTTAACGTGCTCAAAAACTCTTGAAACTTTGCACACTGGTCAGAACCCGCGGCCATTAGAGCCGGACTGAAGCTGGTACCCGGGCGTGGCAGGGGGGCTCGACAGCGCCCCCTGGAACGGGGTCCGAAAACTTGGTCCATAAATCAAACACGCTTGCATGAAATAATATGAAACTCGGTACACTTATAGATCTCATCGGTTCATATATCCTTCATGCTCTGACTTTTTACCCCAGCCCAACAGGAAGTCGGCTATTTGGCGTAGTTTAAAAAACACATGCAATGGAATTTAAAATACTCCTCCTAGACGATTCAAACAATCACCACGAAACTCGGTCAGCATGAAGTCAAGACATGGAGGATGATAAATTGCGAGGGGATTTTTGATATCTCGAACGGTTTGGCCGTGGCGAGGAAACGAATTTATGGCGAATATTGGAAACAGGAAGTGTGTTATAACATCCTCATACATTAATTGATCTTGATGAAACTTCAGCAGTGTGTTCGCTGTAAGAGGCCCATCACATGGATGTGACTATTGTGAGTCAAAGTTATAGCGCCACCAACTGGCAGCAGGAAGTGTGTCACTTTCGAAATGCTTTGAAATCACCCTCTTATTTTTACCCGATTTGCTTCAAACTTCATCTGTATAATGTAAACACACGACAGATGTAGACCTGTGAAAGGATTATTGATATCTTTAATACTGTCGCCATGGCAACGCTTTAAACTTTTATATTCTTTTTGGATGCATTTGAGGCTCTTAACATGCTTCAAATTGCATGAAACTCAACATGCATTGACATTTATTGTGTAATAGACATGTGCGAAGTTTCAGAAACGGGCGTGGTAAGGGGCTCAGTAGCGCCACCTTTAGTCAAAAATGGGGTATTAGTTGTACCTACAGTAACCAAACTCGGTACGTATATTCTTCTCTTCGATACGGACAACTTTCTAATTTACAGTCATTAGCTCCGACCAACAGGAAGTCAGATATTTTGGTTTGAATGTGTACTGTTTGGAGCATTTTCCCTCTGCCCCTCTGTGTGTGTGTGTGTGTGTGTGTGTGTGTGTGAGGAGGGGGGCTAGTTTAGTTTAACCATTTCTCTGCTGTGTGCAAAATCTCTAGCACTTTTGAGGGCCTTAACATGCTCGAAAACTCTTGAAATTTTGCATACAGTTCAGAACCCGCGGCCAACAGGGCCAGGCTGAAGCTGGTACCCGGGCGTGGCAGGGGGGCTCGACAGCGCCCCCTGCAATGGGATTCGAACACTTGTCCGTATATCAAACACGCTTGCATGAATTAATATGAAACTCGGTACACATATAGATTTAATCGGGCCGAACAACTTTCCCTGGGTCAAGTTTTACGCCAGCCCAACAGGAAGTCGGCTATTACGGGTTGATTGGAGAACGCTTGCTGTGTGTGTGTGTGTGTGTGTGTGATTTTGGTTGGGTAACAGTTGTAGGTTACAGTTTGACAAGAGTTTATAGTTTAACAAAAGCACAATGTTGTGTTTCATTGCGAGTGTACACAAATATAAGGAAACACTTTGCATTTTGAAAGATGGTCTATATGAACAAAATGACGGAGTATGTTTTTATGTCTCCATTGTTCGATCGAGCCTCACACACACACACACACACACACACACACACACACACACACACACACACACACACACACACACACACACACACACACACACACACACACACACACACACACACACACACACACACACACACAGCATTCCAGCATTGCAATCTTGACATCGCAGCATGTTCATTATAGCCTTAATAAAATATAATAATAAAATAGTCAACCTTACATATAAAAATTACACTGCTCTGTTTAAATAGTCATTTGTACAGTTTGTGCCGTTCATAGTAAGCACCGCTCCACTGTGATGTTTCCAAGCACATTTTTGCGCATTTGAAGAGGATAATTTTTCTATATTGGAACGTGAGTGTACAAAGTGTACAAAGTACAAAGCCTATAAAAAGAATAGTTTAGCATCCAAAAATGTTAATAATATATATATTATTATTATATATATAATAATATATATGTTAAAAATAGGGGGGAAAAAGAATTTACATAATATATATATATATATATATATATATATTTTTTTTTTATATATATATATATATATATATATAATTAAAGCTGCAAGCAGCGATGGAGGGCCCAAGCCGGTGGCACCGCCACCCGGTGCCTTTAGTTCCACTAAAGGCACCAGGGTAAATCGCTGCTTGCAGCTTTAATTATATATATATATTTTTATGTATTTTTCATGTTAATTGTATATCACCTGGTGTGCATGTTGAGGTGATAGAGATCATCACAATTATATTTCTTATATTAATTGTAATATAATTATATTTTTGTATTATTGAGTCCAAGTCACCATTTCAAAGAGGCCACAATGAAGACATTTACTGGGTTGATTTGAGTGACTTTTTGATACTCACCAATGACAGTAACACTGAAGATCTTTATGATGGTGAATCTGATGTTGCCGATCTGTAGTTTAAAGAGTCCAGAGTCTGTGTTTCTGGTGTTTGTGATGGTCAGAGATCCAGTCTGATGATCCAGCTTCAGTCTGTCTCTGAATCTCTCTTTACACTGAACATCTGTACAGATCTTATTCGGATCTCCAGTGATTTCAGCGATGAGAATGTCATTAAAGTACCACATAATCAAATTATTTGTATTTATTTTTTCACCAGGATCTAAAGTGACAGATTCTCCCTCCTTCACATATGTTCTCTTCATTTTATCTCGTTCTGAAGCAGGAACATCTGAAACACAAACATATACAAATTGATTCCTCAAGCTTATCTTAACTTTCAGCCTATTTCCCATTTGTTGACCTTTAGTGCTTATAAAACACAATTTGCATAGATGTTTTTACATCAAATCCTCTGAAGTTTGGATTCCTAGTGAAAAAAAAAAAAAAAACGCATAGTACTGTAGTAGGAAACAACAGATGCATTTAAAGGAGAACTCCGGTCAATTTTAACATTGAGCTCAATTTTTAGTAAATTTTGAGTGCTGTCAATACAGAGAACAACGACAAAAATCGCTGTTGCCTACACCGTGTTATCCTCTTTTTAAAATTTGCACCCTGTTGACTTGAATGGGGTCTAATTTTAAACCTGCTTTTATTTCTCTTATCATCCTTGATGTGTCATTACAAGTGTCCAGCCATGTTGAGTGATTCCTTCAGAGTGAACACGAGTGAATCTGACTGCAGTAGATGTGAAATATATGAATAAAAATGATGTTATATCAGCCAGCGCAAATACCTGTATTTAGTTCCTGTTTTCGGTCGAAGTCCAAAGTAGTCGATTGTCGAGTTCACGCACGTGATTCATATATTTCACATCTACTGCAGTCAGATTCACTCGTGTTCACTCTGAAGGAATCACTCAACATGGCTGGGCACTTGTAATGACACATCAAGGATGATAAGACGATAAAAGCAGGTTTAAAATTAGACCCCATTCAAGTCAATAGGGTGCAAATTTTAAAAAGAGGATAACACAGTGTAGGCAACACCGATTTTTGTCGTTGTTCTCTGTATTGACAGCACTCAAAATTTACTAAAAATTGAGCTCAATGTTAAAATTGACCAGAGTTCTCCTTTAAAGGTGTAGTAAGCAATTTCTGAGAAACGCTGTTGATATTTAAAATCAACCCAAACAAACACATCCATCCCTTTATTGCCTCACCCCCAAATTGCATGAACAGTTGATGTCAATTTATCATAGCTGAAGCAAGGGCAAATACATTTTTCTGGTGATATTCTTCTGACCTTTTGTGATGTCTCTCAGCCATATCTCTTTCTCTGATTGGCTACAAGTGTGTTGTTGTGCTGCTTTTCTCAGAAATTGCTTACTGCAACTTTAAACAGATGATAATTGAAGGGGAACTGAAACGTCCATGTTTTCGCACTGGTAGTAGCTACATATATTAGAAAAATCACCTTGCCTAAAATTTTATTTAAAAAAGTTGTTAAAACCACAGCTATGAATAATTATTTTCGTAATTTCTAGCTATCTATCTAGCTAGTGAGTCGCCATTTTGGAGGGACGTCACAGCCTACGTAACGGGGTTGGTTGGTTCCTTTAGTGAGTGAAGCGTTCCTGGACCGGACTGAATACGCACTTGATTTGAAATGGAGGAAGATAAACTTGAAAGACCTGTTGAGCCCGTGTGTCCCATTGCATATGCATTTGAGCCGATACGGCGTGGCAACCGAGCAGTGGTACGTCGTTATGTCGAACAGCCGGTGGTGGTTTGGGGAGAAGAGCAGGTTAGCAACGCTACCTGGTGTCAGTGTGGCTGTTGTACTGCAATGCCCACCGTGTCAGAGTTCATCTGCTGTCAAGAGGCTGATCTTGACCATGTATTGCGTGGTCAATCCTGCATCACCCTGGCGCGCACATTTACCATGCTGAACAGGTGTTGTCAGTGGTGTAGTGGTCCCTGGAGAAGTGGGTATACCCTCAGTTTTCACGTTTTTTTTCTTTTTTAAGTAGTCCAGAAAAAAGCCCTGTTTTAGAAACAGTGACATGTAAGACTATGATTTAGTTTACCTAAAAATCTGTAATTTCTACTTGCTCACTAAAATGATCATGACTTGATTAGGAGCAGTTTGTAGTTACTACTGGTCACACAAGCAGCCTGGATGAATGTAAAATGTATTTATCATGAGGCAAACATGGTGGTGTAAACCCGCGGCACCCGCCCTACTCTGCCTCTGATTGGCTCATCAGTCCTCATGCCTAAAGTTAACCAATCTCATCAGTGAAAGCAGCGAGTACCAGCCAATTAGAGGCAGAGGAGGGTGGGTCATGGCTTCACCATCCTTGAGGAAATGTGGCTCCGATCTCATCCCAAGGCGTCATATACTGACGCTTTTTGACAAATCGTCTACATCCAACGCACATGGCACCCTTTAGCGTCAATATGAGACGCAGATAGATATGGGCCAGAAGGCGCCTCCTAGCGGTCTAACCCTAACCCTACCCCAGACCTAAACCCAACCATAACCGAACAAAGCTCTCTGCGTCTCATATTGACGCTAAAGGGTGCCATGTGCGTTGGATGTAGACGATTTGTCAAAAGCGTCAGTATATGACACCCAAGGATGAGAATGCGTTGGATATTACTGACTGGTGCGCATCAGGGGGGGATTTAGAAGTGGGTATACGCAATGCTGACTGAAAAATAAGTAGGTATACGCCGTATACCAGCGTATACCCTGGACTACACCACTTGGTGTTGTACAGAAATCCGACGACTTTAGCTAAAAGCGAGTTTAAATGCACTTCCTTTGCCATATCCGTTTTTATCGATAGACTTTTCACACAGCAAGCACCCAGATCTGCATGGAAGCTTGGTCTACACTTAAATAAATTAATAGAAAGTGAACTAATGTGGATAACAGATAAAAAAAATAAAAAAACATGAAACCCGCGGTTCATAGGAAAAAACTGTATTACTCTCACCATTGCACAAGAATGTCATTAAAAATAATAATATTTAACCTTTTTTTCCTATGAAGGTAGGCTTTATATAGAGTTCATTCAAATATATTTCTGTATATTGTTGCATATAATACAACAAATACATGCTAACTTACATGGTGTTGACAAGAGACAGGAATATGATGGCAGACATTGCGAACAAAGTTTCCATGTGCAGTTTGTTAACATATAAAACATTAGAAGTTGTCTTTTTGTCTGGTACTAATAAACTACACTAAGTTAGCGTTAGCTAGTTCATGCTTACAGCTGTTAGCTAATAATGACTGTACCTAACGTTAGTTGTTCGCGGTCAAAACACTGTGGTGTAGACAGAGCCTTTGAAGCCAACCAACCCGTGAAGTCACAGGTTAGAATACTGCACAATGGTGGCGCCCTGGCCGTGAAAGATATAACGGTTTGTCTTTTTTCTTTTATATATTTACATTTGTCATGTTTCTTATATAGTTGTTGATTATAGTGGAAATCCTTTTTGTAAATCATGTAAACTTGATTGACTGCTTCATTTCCCCTTTAAAAGTGATCAGAGATTGTTTGATGAGGTGTCATCTTCACCAGACAAAACAAACTGATAAAATAACAACTCAATAATTGAAAAACAAATTGTTTTAAAATCATACTAAACTAAATTTGTTGTTAATTCTACAAACCGGTGCGGTGCGGATTCCTGACCTGTGTCCGTCCTCAAACCGTTCAGTACATTTCCACTGCAGAAAACGGGTTCCAGGCCAGAAAGATCGGTTCAATTCCGGCCATAAAAACTTGCTGGTCTCGAATGGAACTGGGGAGTGGGAATCATGCGGTTCATTTAAATTAAGTATTTAAGTGCAAGTGTAAGTATACACAGGCTTTATAATGGCACGTGCGAGTGATTTGAGTGTTTGAAAACAAAACTTCACTATAGATGATCACTAGACAATGCGTTTTTCTACGCTCACGTCACGGCCAAGGAATATACTTTGAGAGCTCTGCACACATAACTGTGTACGAGACTGAAAATGAAGTGTATATCTTTACAGTATACTGTATGTCTGCTGTCTTTTATGATGTAACACAAGGGTTAGGCCACACCCACAGCTGGTGATAGACTGTGAATTAGCATAGGTCCCTCCCTTAATTGATCCGCCATGTTTATATCTTCACTAGAGCAGCTAGTTGTAACACACAGTCTCAGATACGTGGTAAACGTCTAAATGTTCTCCGTTTTATCAATTTATCAACTAACCATTCAGAAATATCTTCATTTAAATGCATTATCAGAGGTTCTACTTCTGCCAGAGTCTCTCCTTCATTAATGTCCCACTCCACCTCTGGCATATGGCTGAACACTGGTATTTTCACTGTCATTCATTTTTGTTCTCCTGTTTTGTTGTTGTTGGAGTATCTGAGGCAGGAGCTGTAAAGGCACAGCCCTCTTCTGGAAAAGGGGAGCAGCAGTTCATTTGCATTTAAAGATACAGAAACCCAAATATGGGCATTTAGGGCATGGTATAATACATAATTTTTGGGGTATTTTGAGCTGATACTTCACAGGCACATTCTGAAGACACCTGAGACTTGTATTACTTCTTGTAAAAAGTGGCATAATATGTCCCCTTTAATAGTAAATGTGAATAAATGTGAAATAATTTACACGAAAAAAATAAAAATCACCTCTGAATGTCACTGCAAAATATCACTAAACACATTACTGATGCAATTTAAATGTACACTTCGTTTTTAAACTTTGCGACTCACCAAAAATGCTGAATCTCTTCATGATGCTGGTTTTGCTGCTGATGATATTTAGTTCATAATGTCCAGCATCTGTGTTTGTGATGTTTGTGATGGTCAAAGATCCAGTCTTATGATCCAGCTTCAGTCTGTCTCTGAATCTCTCAGTGTCATCATTACACTGAACATCTGTACAGAACTTACTCAGATCTCCATTGATTCGAGCTATACGGATGCCATTGAAATACCATATAATCCTCTCTTGTTGGTTTGTTTCAACATTAGTGTGTAGAGTGACTGAATCTCCTTCCATCACAGACACTCGCACTTCATCTGTAACAACACTAGATGCACCTGAAGAAGAAATTAACAGTTAATTGTACATAAAACTAAATTACACAACAGAAAGAGCTGTGAAAATGTTTCCTCCAGATCATAAAGATTGTGAATAGAGAAATGTCTGAATTCATAATGTGTTTACACATTCACTCATCAGACAAACATCAGTCTCACGGATGATCTTATACATAATGACTTCTCTGACTTTTTATAGTGGATCAACCGATGGGATCAAAGATTTAATGAATCAACACTATTATACTCACTAGCGATAGTAACACTAAATCTCTTCATGATGCTGATTCTGCTGTTGTTGATCTGTGTTTATAAAGTCCAGCGTCTGATGTCCTGATGTTTCTGATGGTCAGAGATCCAGTCTGATGATCCAGCTTCAGTCTGTCTCTGAATCTCTCAGTCCCTTCATTACACTGAACATCTGTAGAGATGAAACTCTGATCTACAGTGATTTGAGCTATTTGAATCCCATTAAAATACATTTAATCTTTTCTTGTTGGTTTGTTTTAACACCAGTGTTTAGAGTGACTGAATCTCCTCCATCACTGACACTTCATCTTTATCAACACCAGACACACCTGAAGAAGAAGAAAAGAAAGCCCTTATGAGCAAAACAAAATTACAGGATATGACTATGAAAAATATGAAAAGCTAGTCTATGACCGGACTAAACCAGCCAAGGTATTAGCTCTTTTTTTTCTTCTTCTCGATATTGAGATATTTGCACACCACTAAATGTACCACAAGTAATCAACAGCAGAAGAACATCATTGATTGACAGATTCACTTATCAGACAAACATACATGAGTATACTGATCTTATTTAACATAATGAACATTATACAATTCATTAATACATAGATGAATGTTACCCATGATAATACCTCATACAATTGTCCAATTTTTTCCTATTATGTGTATTATGATGTTATAATGAACTATATGCCTTTCTCCACTGACGTCTGAGTTGTTCAAAGAGTGTCTGTTGATTGTTAGAAGACAGACTGAGATGGAGAACGGGAACATGTTTTGTGTAACATTAGCAACACATTAATAGCTGTTTGACAATGTAGTTAATCCAAAGGCCAATCATATTAATTACTGTTATGTGTCTGACGTTGTAGAGAGCGATACCATTCTGATAGAGCCTGTATAATACTCTCTTCCACTTCTTCTGTATCAGTTTCTTGTTAAAACATATATGCCTGAATTAAACCTGTATTTCAACTGCCATTGTGCAACGTTTACTAGAGTAAAGTCCAGTGGAGCTGTTGTGAGTGAGTGAAGGCAAGGTTAATTAGCATATTCATGAACCCACATATACAGGAAGCAAGGGTTACATTCAAAGGCATGAAAAAAAAAAGTTTTAAAGGGGACCTATTATGCAAAATTAATTTTTGCATGGTATTTGGACATAAATGTGTGTACACCAGTGATTAAAATCCACTCACTCCTTTTTTAAAATCCCCATAAATCATAAGCAGTGTCTCCCAACGACCTGTGTTCAGCCATGGGGCTGGTGTGACGTCACATCAGCCACAGGCCCGCCCACAAGTGTTGACAGACACTGCTGTTTTAACATAGACCCGCCTGATCGAGTTCACAGCGAGTTGTACACATCCACCATTGCTGCACTGGCGAGAATGTCTCCCAAGCGTTGTAGGATTTGTGTGGCTGGATGTATTAATCCACATAGCTCTCTATTTACTCCCGAAATCTGAGCCAGCAGCTGAAGATGAGGTGGATTCATTTGGTTTTCGAAGAAAATGCTCCCTCAACTCTACCGAAATTCTTATGTACTTACGCACTCCTATACTGTGTTTACTCAGCTCTTATGGTGATTTTATGAAGTAAAACTGACACTTCATCTTTTGTGTGATGTACAATAAAATGTACAACACAAAACGGTCGTGCTTTAAAATTTAATATAATGTAAATATGCTTTTCACGTTCGGGTTTGTCCAATGTATCCTTTAATAATGTGAATTATAAAATTTGAGTAAAATCCCGAGTTTGAACTGATCCACTGATCCTGATGGAAATATGAAGAAGCCAAATGAATAACACACTAATGTAAAATAGCTCTATTAGCCTGAAGTACACTGAGGTCACCAAGCATTCGTTTTTAAACAATTACTTAATCTATTCTGTGTCTTAACAATAAAACATTAGTCAATAGATCTTAACTAAAATTACCACTGTAAACCGATACGATTAGAGTAAGCATTTATTTCTTTAATACGGCCAAATCATTCACAAAATAGTACATAAAGGAATGCGCATGCTCAGGCTCGAATCGTCTAGGCCAATAAGATTGCTGTATAATAAACCAATTCAATTGGGGTGGGCGACAAGTGTCTTATTTTACATCTTGTGAAAAGGGAGCTCCCAGGGGATCACATTATTGACTACAGGGGACTTTAATAACTTACCATGTACAACAATAGAGTAGGATTCTCCACCGCCACGTTTTCTGTTGGAGATCCACACCGCATAGAGTCCAGAGTCTGTGTTTCTGGTGTTTGTGATGGTCAGGGATCCAGTCCGATGATCCAGCTTCAGTCTGTCTCTGAATCTCCCATCACACTGAACATCTGTACAGATCTTACTCTGATCTCCAGTGATTTCAGCGATGGTAATGTTATTAAAATACCATATCATTTTTTCTTGCTTTTTTTCCCCTATAAGATATTTTAGAGTGACTGAATCTCCCTCCATCACAGACACGGATTCTCCATCTGCACCAACACCTAAAACACCTGAAGAAGAAATGAACAGTTACGAGCCAAACAACAACACAAAAATCACGTTTACGTTCATTGTTCATTTATCTTTGACCAGAAAAGAAACTGTAACAATAAATGTCTTAGAATGGTCTAGCAAAATACACACATGCCTATTCAACTAAATTCCATCGAATATAAACTAAACTGCTTCACGTTCGTTCATCGTTGTCCTAAAGAGACAAGATAAATTATAACCTACAAATGTCTTACCGTACAAAAGTAAACAAATCCGCAATGAGCGCATATTTGAGACATTCTGCATTTTCACGTTTGCCTAAAATGACGTAATTCGGTAACGTAAAAGTGCTGTTTCATCAGTGAAACTGAAAGTAGGCTAATCTGTGATGCGTCCAACGTCCTTTAAACAAAAAAGTATTTTCAGCTTCTGTTTGTAGTGATGATGGGTGGTTAGGCTTTGAGATAAGCCTCGCCCAGCAGTGAGGAGAAGAGAAGAGAGGAGAGAGAAGTGAAGCCAAGACGGACATGCATGCAGATCTTTCTCTGATGTCACGTGACTCGCGTGATTCACGCTCATGCTGCTTGCTGGACATAACTGGATTTAGGTTCTGTTGTTTTATGTGAAAATAAATATCATGAACAAGACATCCAAAGCATTTGCTATTTTATTCCATTCTAAAGACGTTTTCCATTATTTTTTACTTTATTACAGGCATGTTTTTTTCAGGTTATTATTATTATTTTGAATATGACAACAGTTATATGAAACCGATAGCACTGTCAGAAAATTTGTGAATATTCACACAGACTTTATACACATAAAAACATGATATCAGAGTTTTAAAATCAAGCATTTTAAAAGAGAACAATACGTCATGGTTGTTTAAACCAGTGAGCATTAAATCAGTGAGCATTAAGCTTCTAGCAAGTCGTTTCCCATCGTGCTTTTGATCAGCGCAGTCGGTGGAGAGAAACTGCGCCCGACTGCAGAATCCGACAGGGCCGTCTCGCCATCGCGAGAGTTTTTTTTTTATATGAGGAAGCATTCATTTGCGTATTGACAAAGCCACAATTGAAGTCAAGGTTGCAATGTTAACACGCATTACTTCTCTCTCATTGTCCGCTTCTGCTGGTTTCAGTCACGTTACGCTGGCTCTGAACGAAACTGTTGTGGAAACGAGTTGAGATATAGTGCTTTTTGTCCCTCTCTGCTATCATAGTTTTTCAAGATGGCGGTATGACATGGAAGCCTCCGTGGACTTACCTGTCCCATGTAAATAAAGATAAGAAATTCTTCGCGTATGAGGAGAAGTCAGATCATTGGGAGAGGTAATTGTACACCATTGATGACATATTAATGAATAAAGACATTGATTTTAGTTAATAAAATACTTTAAAAAAAACTACACAGTGTACCTTTAAAGAAAAAGAAAAGCAACGCCTCTAATGTTATGATATGCACGGAAGGAGACCAGAGGCGGTTTTTAAAATATTTTTTTTATTGGATGTCAATGGAGGAGAAGCTTCACAATGCTGAAATTTTTTTGGGGAGGTGAACAGCTTATTTATTGAATCGAAAGCCTATTGGCTAATCTTCAACTGGAGCCTCAGGCTCACGCCAATTTGGAATCGGGAAAAAAAGTCACAGTTGCACGACAGGTATAATTCAGTTTACGACACTTCTCAGTCATTTCTATGGACACAGTTCATGCGTCCCTGCTCGCACTGACATCAGAGCCGGGTCTACCATACTAGATGCGATCTCAAACGCCTTGGGACAGACTTGATGCTTCGGAGTGACGCTATGATGGCTGCAGACTCTGGACTTGGGACCACCGGACTCAGAATCATCAGATTTGGGAGGTAGATGTAGTGTTGGGGAAGGTTCCTCGTCTACCTCCCCCACGGTGAAGTGGGATCCACTTATACACAAATCCGGCGAAACACGGAAGTAAAGCAGCGCCGCCATTACTGCGTGCCTTGCTGCTAAGGAAGTAGCGGAAGTAGCGTTGATCCCGTAGGCGGCTGTAGGCCTGGAATAAAACTGTTCACGAACCTTTGCTGCACAGTGACTGCCCATGTTTACGGCCATACGGATTACACAGAGTTCCTGGTCTAGCGGAGGACCAATATGTGCGTCAAAAGTTTATACAAAATACACCATGCTCTTCTTCAAATTGACATTAATCCACAACGTCGCACTAGATGTGTAAAAACAAGTGGAAAGCCCGGGCGCACCGCTGTCTCCTTTCCACAAGCGCTTTCTCTCCCGTGGCGTCTGTCGTTGCTATGCAACCATGAACTGCGCTCTCCATGATAACAAGGAAGGAAGTATCAGCAAAAGAATAATTCACCTTTGGCTAAGCCCCGCCCCCCGTAGTTACTGTTGCTACCTCCGACAACTTCATCTGGGCTCTGGTTTGGTATCAACATGGCTTATGCTGTGACGGCTCTTCCTGCTGAAATTTTATCAAACTTTTATAAAGCAGCAAATAAAGTGTCCGATAGAAGTAGGCAAAAGGGGCTGCAGTATGCATTTGAAGGCTTTATTCAAGACATACGGTGAAACGCAAGCAACAACAAGGCATCCAAATAGAGGCAAAAGCATAACGGTCACAGTCAAACAATGAACCACAGCATATCCTAATCGAGACGGAGGCTGTGACTAACAATATCAGGAGAAACACTGTTCATACAAAGCTGGGTAGGTCTCTATTCACTTCTATAATCGTTATTATTTACAAAGCAAACGGACTACGCGAGTATAAAGTTGTATTTATTAGCAGCGTGTGCTAGCGTATCAACAATTAGGGCAGAGAACCGAAATCATAACCTAAACCAGCATAAAACTGTGTAACTAGCATAACTTCACAGTAAGGTTAAAAGGTAAATGCATCTTAGAGCAAAAGTGTGCTTGTTGATCCTTGAGGGTTTCGCTGACTGAGACGTCCACACAGTTTAATCCAAAGACGACACTTGTCAGTATTTAACATCGGTTTTGGGAAGGGGAAAAAACGGACACCCCCTCCACCTCTCTGGGAAACGCGTATCTGTGTTACAAATGCCCCAGGCACAACGTTTAACCATATTTTTTTATAAAACAACGACGTAATAGCCTGCCGAGACCAAAAATATGAGCCTCCTGCGTTGAAGTCAATGGAGCGCCGTGAAAAAGTGTCGGACCCTCTGTGGGAGCTCGTTCTTTGCTGCGCTGTGATTGGTCAATCTACATTCTAGGGCGTGGCTTAGCCAAAGGCAAATTGATTTCTGCCCTTGCATTAGCTTTACTACTAGATATATTTATGGAGATGAAAAATAATAAGGCGCCCTGCCAGCTATCAGCTGTTCGGCCGAGCATTCAATGTTGTTACGCTGTAAGCTGATCAGTTGGTTCGTTGCTGTCGCGCTCTATCACTCGCACACCAGAGCAAAATGGTTTTTAATGTTCAATTTCGTGATTAAAATGGATAATTTATTCACAAACCGCTCATTATGACTCAAAATGTTAGAATGCAGCAAGAATAAAAGACAGTTTGACATCTTTTTTTCTTGCATCTGTGAATTTATTTTTTAATCATTTGAGATGAAGCAAATATATGTGTGCGGGAATTTCTCGCACTATAAAAGCTAACCTTGCGGGAATGGTTTAAATTATGTGCAATCCCCGCATTCCCACCGAAATTCAAACCCAGCATTACATTTGGCTGACGCATTTTTACATTAATACATTATGTTGTCAATAAATTACCTTTATCATTAAGTTTTGGCCACTGCCTGACATCATCTACCAATGTTCCCTTTTAAATTTTATTTCACCAGACATTTTATTTCATGAGCAGGATCCGCTTTCATTGAAATGTCATTAGAGGGTATTCTTCACCACACTTCGCAGGCACGCAGTAATGGCGGCAGGCAAGATGGCGGCGCCCATATAGTTCGCGGCGGATTTGTGTATACAAAAGGCCACAATCTAGGAACTCACTCAGTGATTCTCGAGGACCATCACAGATAAGAGTACAGTAGATTGTAACGCGTTATGTAATTCATAGCAAAAGAAGTCAATCAAAGCCTGGGAGGTCAGTGATATTAGCAATGTCCAGGCACTCTCTGATGTAGTCCTCAATATGCGAGTTTCTTGGCGAAGTCAGACAAGTCTCACTGCTGGATCCATATTTGGTCTGGTGTTCTGTAACGGCGGTTTAATAAAAACAGGACGTTGAATCCAAATATAGCTGAAGGTTTATTTAAACAAAACAACAGAAGTAAATCCAGGCCAGAACAAGATAATCAAGACAACAGAACATAAAACAAATGCATACATCCACGATGAAAACACAAGACAAAGACCATGAGACACTAGGGTATTTATACACAAGAGGTGATTGGCAAATAAGACACACCTGGAACAATCAGGAACTAATCAGGGTAACTATGGAGACAACAAACAAGGCAGCAAGGCAAACAGGAACAGAACACAGGAAAGTAATACAGATATGAAAAGTAACAGAAAACACTTAAACTTAAAAATCTTACACAAGACAGGGGAACGCAGGCCGGGATCATGACATTATTTGAATTTGATCTTACTAACATTAAAAAAGTATATTCCATATAGTATAAATATATTGTTGTATTGAATGAAATTTGTGCTGCTGGTGTGTGATTGGTAAGTAGCCTATATATTTGTGTAATTTATTCACATTCAGAGTAATAAACAGAAATAAATTTCTGCGGTTCAAATTTGGTTATTTTTACTATGTTCAAATCTCTCTTGTTTTAGATATCTTCATTTCAATGATTACAAATGCAGATCTACTGCACTGTACTGAAATACATGAATACAACCACATACTGTCGAAATTTGAAGCTGAAATCGTAGCCTCGTTTTACCTCGTTTCCTGCTAATCTTCCTGTTCCTGTCATCAGCACTAACTCACAATGTTCTTCATCATCAGATTGTTAATTGGTGTGTTCATCAGTGTTGAATGTGGGTCATGTGACTCTCTCCTGGTACTCATTAATTTGAATGAGAGGTGTGTGTGTGTAATTTAGTGGTAGCCTACCCCAATAGCATATCATCCATAAACTCAACTAAAATGTTCTATTTTTAGTTTCCCAGACAGCAACATGTTGTCGGCCCAGATCCGGCCCACATCTGGAACACATGGAGTTCACACGCACCAGATGTGGGCTAACCCTATGTTTTTGTCTGGGTGATCATATATAAATGTACATAACTTTCATCAGTAAACATTGATTCCACCCTTAACTGTGCATCTATGCCTGTCATTTACTGTTCTTGTTTTATTGTAAAAAATAAATAAATAATTAACTGCATTGCATAATGGTTTACAGTATCACACACAAAAAGCCCTGCTGGATATTTTACCAAATGTAACAAACACAGCATCGCTCTCTGGTGTCAGTAAAGCAGAAAATCACATCTCTATAATAACAACTCTACTTTTAACCGATAGGGGGCGCTATTTTGGAGCTGCTGCTGTTTCTAGATGTCGTATTTATTTCCATTTTATAAATCCAGCTTTATGTGATGCTTACCATCCACAGTGATTTTTTTTCAGCTAAAACAGCATTGTAAGAGCCATATTTAATATTTTAAAATTTATATTTTGATATTTTTATTGCGTACATTTGATATAATTATTTTTGTTAATTAGTCATTTACTGTGGAATATATTTCTTTGGTTTATATTTGTTCTTACCGCGCATGTTCAGTGAGGTCTTTTTTGTAGCGCATGTAAAAAAGTTTGACGCACATGCAATAAGAGCAGACGCATATTGGGAGCCGCACCGTTTATTATAATATAGCATACATTGCCTCATAAGTATAGTATCTCTACAAATAAGTTGTTGAGAAGACATCGCTGGGCAAGAGGATTATGAAGTATGTAAGAAATGTGATTCTTTATTGACTTGGAAAAATAAACAGTGATAAAGAAACTATATGGATTTCGAGTGTGAATACAAGACAAGAAGATACGCGTCAAAAACTTGTGGAATAAATAAGAAACATTCACATGTCCCATACAAGCATCTTAGCACTGAGATCAACGTGAAACAGCCGTGTTCAGGAAGCTGACTAATATTATGCAAGTAAAATTCATAACACTCAGTTACATGCAATCAATGTGAAAACTGTAACAGAAACTTTATCTAAGTATTCAGATTTCCAAGAACAGCCTTCACCTTCCTCCAATATAAATAGATGAAATAAAAACATATTAAAATCAGTTGCTAAAGATGGAGTTGTTCATCTTGTTAGCTTTAGTAAATGTCAAAAGTTGAATCCTAAAATGTTACAGGTGAACATTAGTCCATCAGTAAGTAAAGTACAGAGACGGTAACTCTATAAATGATTAACTTAGTTCAGTTATTTCTGATAACAAACTCACAGATTGCAGTCGTAATGAGTGACACAGATCTGTTTTAATGTCATTCATCACATGGACACAGACCTTTCAAGCTTGTTTTTATGGGCTAACATTTCAAAGCACATTTTTCCTTTGCTGTTAAAAAAAGCTAAAAAACAAGGCACCCAAGTTCTGAGGTTGTGGTTTTCTGAGCCTATAGTACTCTGAAACTGACATTACTTTTCTGAGAACATTTACAATAAAGTGCGCCATGTGACGCTTCTAAATCCTGCTGTTGATTTGGGAACCCCAGATCTCAGAGTTCAGAGAGATCTGATGATGTTCTGTAAGACAACGAGCTCTTTGAACAAGAAAATCAAACAGGATCAAATTAAGAAACAGAGATTTGTACAATTGCACGTATTTTGTTCAGACAATGTGTATTAAAGTGAAAAGCTTAAAACATAAATTCAGATACTTAATACCAGTTAAAGTGCTTGCACAGCAGCCAGTAACATATTGAACACAAAAAACAACAATATGTTGCAAATGAAAAAACAATTTGGCATTTTGTTGCCATTTTTATCCACAGTGTTTTCCGTTACAGGTTCAGTTCCTGAGATTGAGAGTTTGATCAAGGACACATTGGTGATATTTCACAGATCAACCCTTGCAGGATTTTAACTGACTTTCTTTAACCACAAAGATACGGCATTACAGACAAAAACACAAAGTTCCTCATAGACTTAAACATAAATAAAAGGATCCCAGCTGAAAACACCAGCTTAAAGGAACGTGATTATCAGCATGATGGGTGTTTTCTTTAGGGATGTTCCTCTCTAGTGTTGTCAATTAACAATAGTAAAGATTGTAACATTACCAGTATGAGTACAGACTCAATTCAGTACCTGAGTGTTTGACTGACCGCCGCTCTGTGAAGAGCTGGACATTACTGGGTCAAAATATCCATCTTGAATGATTCATGTTCAGTTATTAATGAAATGTCTCACTGTTCCTGTCTGGATCACTTTACCCGCTTCAATGCACCCTCTATATAATGAAAAACAAAGCACTCTGTATTGCTACTTTATAGCCAATTAACTGTTTGAAATTCTAAAGCAACATTTACATAAAAAAATTGTTAATGCATTATTTACATGACTTTATTAATTATTTATTATAGCAAATTAGTTTGAATTTGAATTAGTTGAAATGTTGAAGTGTCTTTCAGTATGGTATCTAATAGTGTAATCTTGGTATTGTTGCATTATTTGTTGCATGAGTGTGATTGTGAGTGTTTCCTGATCCATCTTTTCTTTGTGTTCTCTTCCTGAAACAATCTAAATAATTTACTAGATAAAAAAGTTTATAGACTAACTTTGATGATGGCTTGAGAAAGCATAGCAGGGAAGTTTGATACTTTAAGTTTGAAGGTTTTGAGTGCAGGTTATATAAGTTTGAAATAGTTTATGTTGGATTTCTCAAGCAAACATAATAACGTTACTGTGGTGTCTCAATGGCAGCCTCAGTCACAGACTGATTAGAGGAATTCCCCTCCCACAATGCAGTGTAATCCGGATTAAGGGACGGGTCCATTGGATTAAATTCCTGTAATAAAACAGGGTAAAAGAAGGTACAAGGAAAAATAAATTATTGGGGACTGATGATTCACTGACACAAACACAAAAATATATAAGACTTGAAATGCTGTTTTTCCACCTGATATTTGAGAAATGCATGGGGGTTTCCAAAAAAAGAAAAAAATGAACAACTTCTTAAATGTGGGATGCTTCTCTTAAAGGATGAGTTCACTTTTAAAAAATGTTGCTGATGACGTAATACGTGGCACATCTCAGAGATTGTACAAGACGGGCATTTGTGGTTAAAAAAGTATATAATTTTGTGATGATTTTTTTTTTTTTTTAAATGACCGATCGTTTCGCTATAAGACCCTTATTTCTCAACTGGGATTGTGTAGAGCCTTTGAAGCTGCATTGAGACATTTGGACCTTCAAAACCTTTGGTTGCCATTGAAGTCCATTAAATGGAGAAAAATCCTGGAATGTTTTCCTCAAAATCCTTAATTTATTTTCGACTGAAGAAAGAAACACATGGACATCTTGGATGACATCTGGGTGAGTAAATTATCAGCAACAAATTATTTGAAAGTGAAACTAATCCTGTATAGGGGTCATGGCAGATGACCAATCAAAATGATATATAACAAGACATGTAAGACATACAAGAGGCCATTTTACTATAAAACATTCTAAGTTTCAGAACTCAAACATTCCTCCACACAGCAAAAATAGTTTTTGCTGAAACCATCTTCCTAAAGAGCCTGCATATCTAAAATGCTTGAACTATACTGGCGAATATGAATAAAAACTTACTGGTACTCCTACCAAACTTATCACTCTGCTCTCTTAAAGGGGCGGTTGATTATTATTTCACTTTTCTAACTTTAGTTAGTGTGTAATGTTGCAGTTTGAGCATAAACAACATCTGCAAAGTTACAACGCTCAAAGTTCAAAGCAAAGGGAGATATTTGCTTTTAAAGAAATTGCTTTTTAAGGACTACAACAAATGGCTGGTGGGGGACTACACGACATTCCTCCGGGTTAGTGACATCACTAACCCTAAAACTTACATAAACCCCGCCCCCGGGATTTATAGACCATCAAGACAAAAATATGCTAATCAATGACTAGAAGATAACTACACA
This sequence comes from Phoxinus dragarum, assembly GCA_033366665.1. NCBI lineage: Eukaryota > Metazoa > Chordata > Actinopteri > Cypriniformes > Leuciscidae > Phoxinus > Phoxinus dragarum. The sequence goes on from JARPMJ010003845.1 coordinate 62,163, forward strand.
TAAGCTTCATAAATTCATCAACTAACCATTCAGAAATGTCTAGTTGCATTCTACATGTTGTCACTTCTTGAGTCTCTCCATTATTGTCTGAATCCGGATTGAACATAAATGGTTAAAAGTTTTTAAAATTTTCAGTGCATGTTTGTTTGAGGTAAAAGGACACAAGCTCTTGTAGCTCCGCCCCCTGTGCTGGGAGCAGCAGCTCATTTGCATTTAAAGGAACAGACAAAACGGTGTTTTTGCAAACCCTCAAAAAGTGACAACTTTAACATACTATATAAAAATATCCGTGGGGTATTTTGAGCTAAAACTTCACATACACACTCTGGGGACATCAAAGACTTATTTTACATCTTATGAAAAGGGCATTATACCACCCCTTTAATAAAGTTGTGTTTTTTGTTTTCATATTGTCATTTGGTTTATTTGGGAGTTTACTTGTAAGAAACATGTATATTACAACCTGATCCTAGACTAGGGTCATAACAGCCAATATGGTAAATAAATAGAATTATGTAAGGAATAATTGACGACAGGCCGTTGAATTATTATAAAAATAATGCACACCCGAGGTGGTAATGCGGTCACGACGCGAAGCGGAGTGCGTTAGTCATTCTCTGACTAATGCTCCGTCACACCTCGGGTGTGCATTATTTTTATAATAATTCAACGGTCTGGAGTCAATTATTCCGCTTATACTACAGTTAGCACACCTCGAAATATTGTTCAGATGATGTATTTCAAGACGTTTGTAAAGTTTTTGTCATTAAAACGCTCTTGTATAATTGTATAATCAATTTTTTGATTATATAATGATAGCAATACAAATTATTGTAATTTAACATAAAATGTATTCAGTTTTAATGTATTAATTTTAATGTATTCATGTATACATTTTTATTGTATAAAACAGTATGGGAGCAGCGTAGTGTTGAAGTGTCAGTTATTACTGGTGTTTCTATGCAATGATTTCTGAGTAAAAACTACATAAAACGCACAGATGTTGCAAACTCACAGATCTAAATCAGTTTTTCTACAGGCAGATTCAGTGCTCATAGCATCTTACCGGAGGAGTGCGATTCGTCCTTCTGCCCGTGCTGCCTGCACACAGTACTTTGGTTAATACGAATACAAATGTTCACTTATTTTAAAGATACAAATGTTCAAACAATAAATATTATATTTTCATCTTGTATCAACTATGTAATACTCACATTTGTAAATCACAGCAGCAGTTGCAGCAACAAGCAGCAGGGACACCAAGAACAACAGCAACGACATGTATTCCTGCAACAACAGCTGAAGACAGACCGTCATTATTACTTACAGACTGACTGATACAAACAACTTTACCAAGATATTTGTCTGCTACTGTTGAGAATTCTTATGGATCACATGACGTAGCCAGTCATGGGAGGAGCTAAGTCTCCTCAGTGCACTTAATGATTGATAAATTACTATTGTTTGGTGTGCTGGTGTGTGCCACATGCAATGGAAGCAGACTGTCCTTTCTTTCATAATACTTTTACCACATTCAAAAGCACAGTATTAAGGCCACTTGGTCTACTCAAGTAGAATATCCCAGAGTCAGGTTTACGAACATTGACTTTATGCAGAACTCCCAAATGGCGCTCTTTGCAGTATGGACAAGTCTTCGTCAAGTCACAATTAGCTGAGACAACGACCATTATCCAGGATCCATTTTCTTTTAGCCTCCACATCAAACTGTTGGAACTCTATACACTGACTCAAGTGATGGGCTTGATGACCACAAAAGGCACAGAAAGGTCCTGGGTCTAATTGTTTGCTATACAAATTATTAGGCTGAGACATTCTACCTTAAGAACAGCTTATCTTTTTTTTTTTTTTAACCTGTAGCACTTTGAGATCTCTGATGAAAAGTGTGTTATAAATATAATGTATTATTATTATTTATTAATGAATTATTATATAATGTATTATTATTATTAATATTCCTCTTGATTTGCATGCACCCTGCAAAAAGGTGAATGTAGGATGCAGAGATTTGGTGGTCTCTTTTCTCACAATTAATTAATTAATTAATATAAAAATATAATTATATTATGAGTCCAAGTCACTATTTCAAAGAAGCCACAATGAAGACATTTACTGGGTTGATTTGAGTGACTTAATGATACTCACCAGTGACAGTAACACTGAAGATCTTTATGATGGTGAATCTGATGTTGCCGATCTGTAGTTTAAAGAGTCCAGAGTCTGTGTTTGTGATGTTTGTGATGGTCAGAGATCCAGTCTGATGATCCAGCTTCAGTCTGTCTCTGAATCGGTCATTACACTGAACATCTGTACAGATCTTACTCTGATCTCCAGTGATTTCAGCGATGAGAATGTCATTAAAATACCACATAATCGAATTATTAGTTTTTTTAGTTATTTCACCAGGATCGAAAGTGACAGATTCTCCCTCCTTCACTGACTTTCTCTTCATTGTATCTCGTTCTGAAGCAGGAACACCTGAAACACAAACCAACAGATGATTGTAGGATCTTTTTGAGGAAAATAATCGTTGTGATTTATAGGCTACAGTTTTTGATTTTAAGCATGCCCGACTCACCATGAACAGAAACACTAAATTTCTTCATGATGCTGGTCCTGTTGCTGCTGATCTTTAGTTGATACACTCCAGAGTCTGTGTTTGTGATGTCTGTGACGGTCAGAGATCCAGTCTGATGATCCAGCTTCAGTCTGTCTCTGAATCTCTCTTTACACTGAAAATATGTACAGTTATAACTGAGATCTCCAGGGATTCGAGCTATACGGATGCCATTGAAATACCATTTAATCTTTTCTTGTTGGCTTGTTTTAACATTCGTGTATAAAGTGACTGAATCTCCCTCCATCACTGACACTTCATCTGATCCAACACCAGACACACCTGGAGAAGAAATGAACAGTTCATTATAAACCAAACAAAATTACACAACACAAAAAATGGCTGTGAGAAGTTTTTTCTTCTTCTCCAGATCATAAAGATTGTGAGAAGATAAATATGTCTGGATTCATAATGTAACATGCAAAACAAAGAGCAGAAGAACATCATTGATTTACACATTCACTCATCAGACAAACATATATTCGGTCTCAAGGATGATCTTATACATAATGACTTCTCTGACTTTTTATAGTGGATAAACCGATGAGATCAAAAATGTATATATTAATGAGTGTCTATTATACTCACTAGCAACAGTAACACTAAATCTCTTCATGATGCTGTTTCTGCTGTTGATGATCTGTAGTTTATAAAGTCCAGCGTCTGATGTCCTGATGTTTGTGATGGTCAGAGATCCAGTCTGATGATCCAGCTTCAGTCGGTCTATGAATCTCTCAGTGCCTTCATTACACTGAACATCTGTACAGATCTTACTCTGATCTACAGTGATTTGAGCAATACGAGTGTCATTAAAATACCATTTAATCTTTTCTTGACGGTTTGTTACAACATCAGTGTTTAGAGTGACCTGAATCTCCCTCCATCACTGACACTGACACTCTGTCTGTATAAACACCAGACAAACCTGAAGAAGAAAAGAAAAGTTCCTTATGAGCAAAACAAAATTAGACAAGAGGAAAGTGCGGTGAATTATTATTTTATTTTTTCAGATCATAAAGTTTGCGGGTAGAGAAAAATGTGTAGATTCGTGATGTAAATAGGAGATTAAATTATGTCACTAATTTTGCAAAAAACTGAACAAAACCACATCTTGAGAGTCCAAAATCATTTACCGATGAAGCCATTTCGAATATCGGAATCAGTATGATTTAATAAACATACAAATAAAACATGATGCATACATTTAATAAGGTTAGAAAATGCCCCTGCAGGGAATCAATTTAAGGAGGCAAATATCAGCCCTTAATAGAAAAGCTTATTTCTGGAACTGCTGTGAAATAATCAGTGCACCGAATATGAAGAATATGAAAAAGCTATGACAGGAATAAACCAGCCAAGGTACTACAGGGGGACTTAAAAAAATAATGACTTACCATGAACAAAAACAGAGTAGGATTCTCCACCGCCATGGTTTCTGCTGGAGATCCACACATCATAAAGTCCCAGAGTCTGTGTTTCTGGTGTGTGTGAATGGTCAGAGATCCAGTCTGATGATCCAGCTTCAGTCTGTCTCTGAATCTCTCTTTACACTGAACATCTGTACAGATCTTACTCTGATCTCCAGTGATTTCAGCGATGCGAATGTTATTAAAATACCATATCATTTCTTCATTTTTTTCCCCCCCAATAAGATAATTTAGAGTGACTGAATCTCCCTCCATCACAGAAAAGAACCCTCTATCAGTACCAACACCTAAAACACCTGAAGAAGAAATGAACAGTTACGAGCCAAACAACAACACAAAAATCACGTTCACGTTCATTTTTATCGTTGACAGAAAAGAGACTGTAAAAAATACATGTCTTAGAATGGTCTAGTAAAATACATAAAAGGCCTATTAAACTAATTTCCCGTAGAATATGAACTAAACTTTACGTTCGTTCATCGTCCTAAAGAGACAAGATAAATTATAACCTATGGCTTACCGTACAAAAGTAAATAAATGCGCAATGAGCGCATATTTGAGAAATTCTGCATCTTCACAATTTTTGCCAAGTAATTCGGTTACGTAAAAAGTGCTGTTTCACCAGTGAAACTGAAAGTAATCTCTGATGCGTCCAACGTTGATTAACTTTACAAAACAAAAAAATATTTTTCAGCTTCTGTTTGTAGTGATGATGGGTGGTTTGGCTCGTTTGAGATTAGCCTCGCCCTGCAGTGAGGAGAAGAGAAAAAAAAGTGCAGCCAAGACAGACATGCAGATCTTTTCTCGTATTTTGGATTAGTGATTAGCCAGGATGTCGCATGACTCGCGTGATTCACGCTCATGCGCAGTGTTGCTGCTTGCTGGACTATTAGGTTCTGTTGTTTTTATGTGAAAATAAATATGATGAACAACCCAGCAAACACATTAGGCTTGTTTGAGATGAGTAAAATCTGCGCAGAACCGATCACCGGTGATCACCGCGAGATGCATGCCGGTTAGAAATGTGTCCGACTGCGTTCCGCCTGGCTCTGATGTCATGCTGACGTATGTCAAAAATCTCTCGCGAGCGCAAGGCCAGAGAATAGGCTTGTTTGAGATGCGCCTTGCCTCGCCTGAAATGTATGCGAGAGTAGGCGACTGAAGTGAGGGGAGGAGTGAAAAAAGCGCAGGCAAGCCAGGACAGTTCTCTCTTCTCGTAGTGGATCTGACACCTATGAGATCAAAGATGAATATCGCGGGATTCACGGGATTCACGCTCGTGCACAAGTGTTGCTAATAAACTGGATGTAATTTAAGTTCTGTTGCTTTTATATAAAAAATATATAATGAACAAGACACTCAACGTTATTGTTATTTAATTACATACCAAAGACGTGTTTATCATAAATTTTGACTTTAATTAGCTACATATGTTTTATAAACATTTTTTAATAAATATGACAACAATCATACAGAGATCACTATCTGGTCAGAGAGTTTGGGGAATACTCACACATAATTTATACATAAAAACACAAAATCAGAGTTTAAAATTCAAACATTTTAAAAGAGAACAATACATCACGTTGTTTAAAACCAATGAGCATTAAGCTGTGTCGTCAGCAAGTCGTTTCCCATCATGCTTTTGATCAGCGCAGTCGGTGGAGAGCAACTGCGCGCAACTGCAGAATCCGACACGTGCGCCTTGCGATCGCGAGAGTGTTTTGACATACGTCAGCATGACATCAGAGCCAGGCGGACGGCTCTCGGACACTTTTCTAACCGGCATGCATCTCGCGCTGATCACCGGTGATCGGTTTCTGCGCATATTTTGCTCATCTCAAACAAGCCTCATGTCTAATAAGGGGAGAAGGTTCACTCTCACTATACTTCCGGCTTCTGACTGGTTGCAGTTCCACTCTGATTCCATATGAGGGCGCTCACAGGACGAGTGCAGAATGAATGGTGGTCTATGGAGCTATACCCCTCAAAATCCACTTTTCTCAAGATATCATTTTTTTGTCTAGTAATTTGAATGTTGTATTCGAAAGGAGATGCAAAGAAATTGCTTATTGCTGGGTGTTAGATTTTTAGAGTCACTTATTTGCTTTAAAAAGTCTTTCAAAATGTCAATGACGTCATACACATCATACGACCAGAGATACTGCTTTACGGCAATCCTTCAGTCACTTTAGTGCTTTCGCGCTCTGCACTTTCTTTTCTCTCGAGGCATCGCCAGCACAGCTGACACAGGTAAACACACGTGCTAGAAGAGTTTCTGCTAGAATACATTCTGTTCCCGCTTCAGATACCACGATGCCATCAAGCGGTATCTCTGGTCGTAACCAGTCCTTCACTGACCAATCAGCGTTCGTTAGCAGAATGCTAGCGTGTTATGGGCAACAACAACTCAACCTGTAAGAAATCGAAAGGACATAAGTACTCGTTCATTCAATTTTCGACCTATAACCCATGTTGAACTTGCCAAACCTACAATCAAATCTGAGATTTCTCAACGGCAATCGGGTGAAAGAGACAAATTTAGCCGTCTAGCCCCATAGACTCCCATTCATTTTGCACTCGGGCGATCGCCCCCAGTGGAACTCTGGTGGAACTACAACCAAAAATTCGGTACAATAGGACTTATAGGGGAGTGAACAGGCTCTCCGTAGACGGGCTCTGGCAAGGCACACCTGTCGGATTCTGCAGTTGCGCGCAGTTGCTCTCCACCGACTGCGCGGATCAAAAGCATGATGGGAAACGACTTGCTGACGACACAGCTTAATGCTCATTGGTTTAAACAACCATGATGTAATGTTCTCTTTTAAAATGTTTGATATTAAAACTCTGATATCATGTTTTATGTGTATAAATGATCTGTGAATATTCCCAAACTCTCTGACAGTGCGATCTCTATATGGATTATGTGATTATGTAATTAAAATATATATATATATATATATATATATATATATATATATATATATATATATATATATATATATAAACACATGTATTAAAGAAAAAAAAAAGATTGATAAACACATATTTGGAATGGGATTATATAGCCTAACAAGTGATTTGGGTGTCTTGTTCATTATATTTACTTTCATATTTAAGCAACAGAACTTAAATTACATCCAGTTTATTAGCAACACTGTGCACGAGCGTGAATCCCGTGAATCCCGCGATATCCATCTTTGATCTCACAGGTGTCAGATCCACTGTGAGAAGAGAGAACTGTCTGGCTTGCCTGGGCTTTTTTCACTCCTCCCCTCACTGCAGCCGGCTACTCTCGCATACATTTCAGGCGAGGCAAGGCGCATCTCAAACAAGCCTATTCTCATGACTATTAATTTAGTGATGCACACCTTCGTTTTATTGTATTTATTCATGAGATTGTGAAAAAGCGCTTACCTATGGTTACGATGAGCCTACGTCACCTGACATCTTCCGTTCGGTGCGCGCCCGTGATGAGCATCGTATAGAGAGACTAATACAATCACAAAATAAAGTTTCATAAGATGCTATTGCTAACATATTGCTTATTCCACCACACAAAGGACTGTTTATAAGGTGACAATCCGTTATAAAATTGTAGGCTGTATCTTGAATCTTTTATTTTTATATTTTATTGTAGACTATCTTATGTTGTAAACACGAAGATCGACATTTCATTAATAAAATAAATAATAACACAATGTTGTAAGAAAAATAAACAACTCTGTTCTGGGCTGGCTATTGTCACAACGCACTGAGTGGAAGACAGACTAGAACAGGATGATGAAGAAAGTTTCTTTAATACTCAGAATAATTTCCAGAACAGATAGATACTCACACACGTGTAGCCAGGGCCGTTTAGGTATATTATCGTGAGCTTAGAATTATAAGGTTCTATCTCCGTTGTTTAGGGTAGTTCTGAGATATTATTGAGCATCAAAGTTTTTACATCTCAGCTGGCAAAACTGTTATGTAGTTTAATCTACTATTATAGCTCAACAAGACCATGGTAATTTGAGGATAGAAAACCACAACACCATAACAGAAACTCTTGAGTCTCCAACATAACCAAACATTAAACGGTAACTATACTGTCCCTATAAGTCTGTCCCTATACTGAAAAACACATAAAATAACATTTACATTTCAACACTTACTCTACTATAGAAGTGCAATGAAAATAATGCTGGCAACTCCATATCCACTGTCTACAAAAATAATTAATGTAATACCAACACAAAAGGATTAAGTAATGCAGGTTCATGAAAATATGTGATTCAAAAAAATATATTCTGTTGGTTCTTGCATGTTTCGTGATACTTCCAAAGTTGAATGTCCAGTGAGTGGAACTAAAAAGCATGTTGAATTTATTTCAAAACAGATAAGTGTGACTTTATCTGTGTTTATCTGACTATAAAAGTGTTACTCACAAGTGTTAGGGCCTGGTGTCAGACACTCCACCACGTCTGACTGCCGAAGGTGGTGGTGGAGGAACTCAACAGGGTTCGCCAGCTGGGGAACTCAACTGAGAAGCAAGATAAGCGCACTTATCCGGTCCGTAGGAGGGGAATGGGTCAACACAGAGCGGGTCCCCGGCGTTCACTGGTCACTTAGGGCGAGTACGGGAGGACACTGGCTCTATAAAACCTAGCAAACGTGTTGGGTCTAATACGCCAAGTCAATGGCATCCACTATTCAGTGGGCCATCCTCTGCTTAAAGACAGAAGGATTCTGGCCTCCATAACAGAAAAAATAGTTGTTTTGAGGTTCTTAAGCTTTGCGTTCGTTCACGTACAGGTGCAAAGCGAGGACGGGACAGAGCAAAACTAGGGTGGGTCTGCCTCCTCCAGGGGCAGCACTTGCAGGTTCACCAACTGGTCATTGAAAGGAGTGGTGGGAACCTTGGGTACGTATCCGGTCCCTGGTCTCAGGATAACGTGAGAGTTGGCCAGCCCAAATTCCAGGCACGTATTGTTTTGTTAACAATAATATTGTTAAAGTTTAGGTATCCCCAATTAAGAAGGCCAGAGGCAACAGTGGCAAGGAACCAGAACTCTATCAGAAAAAGAAAAACTTGGGAGAGCACAGGCTCAGTCTGGGGGCCAGTTCTCCTCTGGCCAATGAACAAACATGGTTCATTCAGATTCATGCTGAAATGAAGCACAACACTGATCTGGCATTTCCAGGGGTATTCTCTGAGGGAAGAACACCACTCAACGAACAGCTTTAACTTCAGCATAAGCGCACCTTGTAGAGGGCACTCTCGCTGAAGTGATGATGTCTGCCACTACTGGGGCAAGACCAGGTAAGTCCTCTGCATCCCGTCTAGAGACATGGAGGTTTTAGAGGTCTGGACGTGGGTGCCATAGGGTGCCCTGTCTCTGAGAAAGCAGGTCTTCCTCAGAGGAATGAGCCAGTCATGAGGAACATCAGTCCTGGGAACCAGGTCCAGTTGGGCCAATACAGGGCAACTAGCAAGTGTCTGTGCAAGTAGGCTCACTGGGGAAAATGCATATTTGCGCAGGCCCCGGGGTCAGATCAGTGGCGTAGGCAGAAATTTTATTTTGGGTGGGCCAGTGAAAAAGTGAGTGGGCCTATAGTTTTTCCTAGAAAAAAAATGACTTAAATGTCTCATTCTTAGAAGAAAAGGTTCTATATAGAACCTTAAAAGGTTCTATAGGCGCTTCGTATTTGGAACCCCTAAAAGGTTCTACACTCTTAGAAAAAAAGGGTTCATTGGGGTTCTATATAGAACCATAGGGTTCTTTACTCAACTCTAAAGAACCTTTTATGCTAAAAAGGTTCTATAATGACAAGAAAGAACCCTTTCTTGGGTTCTGTATAGAACCTTTTAGGGGTTCCAAATACGAAGCGCCTACAGAACCTTTTAAGGTTGTATATAGAACCTTTTCTTCTAAGAGTATTGGACAACTCGAGGTATCGCAGACTGGACGCGCACCTTTTCAGTTTATGGCCAGTAATATTGTTATTTTTAAGGACATTATAGAATTAAGATCATGTCTGTACTATGTTATGATTGTATTGTACAATTAAATACAATCGTTGCTGAGTCTGCAGTCTGAACACTTTACCTCAGAGCGTCCGTTAACTGAATGAATTGAGAATATCTGATAACATCAGCAATTTTCATTCTGCTGCTGATTTCTGTAAATTAATGTAAAACTAAATGTCTATTGCAGCACAGGGTGAAGTCATATACATTACCGAAGATTTGAGACAAATACATGTAAATGTAATATAAAAAAAACATACATAAGCTCTGTGACGCGGCAGGATTTTGAAAAAGGTCCTGCAGCCGTTTCTGGGCGCCGTGGACAGACGGCGAATGGCGCCACCGGTGTGTGTACTCTCTCATAGAGAATAATGTGTTCGAATTTTAAAGACAAGGCGCGGCGCTGCGCTGGTCTTCTCGTCCGGTGTGCGACCCCCTTAAAAAGCCAGCCAGAGCCCGCGGCCCAGAGAGTCTTTCTGTCGTAACCCCTAGCAACCGTAGCAACCAATTACGTTCCGGAGGGAGGCTTTCTACAACTTGCTTCAACAGTTCCATTTTTCGGAAAAACGAATTAAACAGACACACCAGTCAACAATAAATCAGGTTTATATTTATATATTTTCTTAAATACATTTGAATAATACAACTAAACTAAACATGTATTTGGATGAAACTTGCCTGGGCGGGCCAGTGAGCAATGTGGGCGGGCCAGTGACGCCCTGGCCCATTACTGGCTACGCGCCTGGGCCAGATGTGCACCAGTGCATCCGTGCCGAGGGTCCCCTCGGTCAGGGAGTAAAACAACTGGCAATGGGTCGAGTCTGGAGAGGCAAATCTACCTGTGCGGCTCCGAAGAAGTCCCATATCAGCCGGACCACCTGGGGATGGAGACGCCACACTCCCGGAAGCGTAGGCTGTCGTTAGAGCTTGTCGGCGACATGATTGAGCAGGCCGGGAATGTGAATGGTCTGAAGGTTTGGCAGCAGGCCAGGTTGATTGTCACATGGATTGTCACTGCCATGCCCATCTTGGGACTCAGCCATAAAGCTGGTGCTAAAGCAGCCTCACATGAAGCAATCCGAGCGGCGTTAATGCGGCTGCCAAATGCCCCAGGAGCCTCTGAAAAAAGTTTCAGTGAGGCCGCCGTCCTGCCTTTTAACAAATTCAAGCTGTTCAACACTGACCGAGCACATTCCTCTGTGAGGCATGCTGTCTGGTTGATTAAGTCCAACTCCATAAGGAGAAACGAGACCCTCTTGCAGCGGCATCTCTGCTCTGATGACGACGGCAGGGCAACCTGTCACTCACATGAAATCAACCAATAGCAAACCACAACCAGCCAACCATCTAATCAATTCCCCATGGACAAAATCAAGCCCCGCACTACATTTGTTTTGTTTCACTTGGATATACGTCACAATAGGGAAGAATAGACAATCACAACATCCGTTTCATGCCAACTTTAAGGGTACATGTTGCTACTTTAATGAATTAATATGCACTAGAGGTAAAGAAAGGGGCGAGGATAAAGTACTTTGAGGGTACTGCGCAAAAGTGACAAGCAGTTGTACCCCTAAAGGCACAAATTTTGCATTTTATTTTCCCTGACAGTGAATAATATTACATAATTTCAATATTTGATTTTAAAGAATGTGTGTGTTTTTTAAGATTAACAATTTTGCAACTATTGCATCAACCTCTTGATGTCCAATGTATGATTTAGGCCTTGAAGCAAAACCACTGAGAATCCGATCGCAATCTACCTTGTTATCTTAGCAGCACGAGGGAGATATAGATCTTTTCAGGATGTCACATTTCTAATATAATAACTTTGCTATTATTGTATCTTGTGTGATGTGTTTTAACAGAAAGTTGATGAGGAGGATCACGTAGTCGTAGAGTATATGCCTGTTACTCGTGAGAAGATGATCAAACTTCAGTCTTTAAGTACCAGATTCATACTGTACAGACATGTTTGATCTGTTGGGGTAGATGATCAGCTTGTGCATGAGAATATGTCTCCTGCTAGACGTTTTGTGTTTGATGTCAGTTTGTTTGTGAGTTTAAGGTGACAGTAATGTGTCTGTATAAATAGTGTGTAGGTGTTTTTTTTACATTCCTGCTCGTTATGCTCACAGTTTTACCTTCTGCTCTATAACAAAACTTCAAATATTTAATCCATCAGATTAACTCAAACCAAACAATATAATATACAATATAAAGTGTAAGATCTTACGGTGTCAATGTGAAATATCATATATTTTGTGTATGAGAAATGTTAAGATATTTAAAGCCATCTGCATTTCTGAAAGAATTAAGACAAACCACTGCAAAATTGCTAAATTTCTTCTTGTGCAGTTTTTTGTATTTATAACATGATACAGTTTCAGTTATATAGCATGAGTGCTGTTTTCCTGGATATCAGCATGATTTCAAATGTGATATTAACTTTATGCAACAGTTCAATAAACGATGAGTTAATATAGACAGTTTTTGCTTCATTTCATCAACAAATGTTCCGGAGCAGAACAGTTGCGTCTCTTGAACGCTTGACTTTTAATGCTCAAGTTTTAATGCTTTAATATATTTAACATTTTGGGTTAATGATCCAATGACCTATTTATAAAGACAGTCACATGCTTCGTTCATGAACTAATCGGCCAGCTTGAATCAGCTGAATTAATGATTCCATGATTCACTTAAGACTATATAAAATCAATGTTACTGTCCATCAATTCATTCTTGATATTTTTTGCAAAATCATTCTGCTAATGATTCTCAATGCCCAAAGACACAAGAAAATACAATTAGTATTTCTTAATTCTCAAGTCCACAAGCCTATTCAACTCAGTTCATTAATTTTATAATCAACCATTTGTTTGGCTAGCATTTGAACAGCTTTAACTCTCAAGAGAAGTACAAAGTTGAACCCAGAATGTATATCAGTTAGTAGGGTGATTTTGTTGGTCAAGAGCCCACCTTAAGTCTCTGTGATCTTTGATGTTGCATTTCGCTCATGATCGTCCCTAAGCACTTCCTCCCAGGGGAATCCCAGCCGCCATTCTGAAGTGCGCTCCACTTCCTCAAGTTTATATAGCCAGACCAATATATATATACACCAATATATATATATATATATATATATATACAGCTCAACATACCACAATGCAACACGATTGTGACGTCAAAATAGATTGTGCTTAAGCTACGAAAGTGTGGAGTAGTCAAGCGAAATAGTCCTCTATATAGTCTAAATCCAATACTTCAGTCTGATATTATCAGGGTTGGTGGACGCCTTGATAACGCATTGATCCCTGAAGACTCCAAACACCCAATTATATTGGCCAAAGACATACACATTTCTGACCTAATCCTGCGACAAATTCACGAAGAAGTGGGGCATAGTGGACAGAACTTCATGTTGGCGACTCTTCGACAGCGGGTATTGGATCCCTGGAGTTAGCGTAGCCATAAGAACATTTCTGTCAAAATGTGTAGTGTGTAGAAGGTTCAACGCAATTGCAGGTCATCAACAGATGGCTGATTTGCCTCACGATCGAGTGAGCCCATGGATTGTTTCGGCCCTTTTGAGGTAAAGCGAGAAGAACCACTCCAAAGCGCTATGGAGTAATTTTCACCTGCCTGACCATTAGAGTTGTTCACATTGAAATGGTCAGATAACCTGCCAATGAGATAATCATCACTTAAATTAAGTATCAGAGATTTTTTTATTCACATTTTCAGGTAAGAAGACAAATTGTTACAAATTTTATTTATGATTCAGTTTTGCACATTTCAATAAAATTAAATGTCATATGATTATATTTTTAAAAAATGCACGAAGACTATATAAAAAAATCAGTGTTAAAAAATACACTGACATTGGTGTAGAAACAGTATCGTAACATTTCTTCAAACAACACTTGTATCATTTATGTGTCCAGTTAGAGGCATGAAACATTAGCTCTCTCAAGAAAGAACTTTCATCAACTAAATAAATAAATATTCACGCTGAAAAAAGCCATACACATGATTAACATAAAGATACCAGTGTTGAATGGTAACAATACCGGCAAAAAAAAATGTTACATGCCAAAACAACAATTATAGCAAAAACAAGTACGTGCTGCAGCATGTGACTGTCTTGGTGAGGTGTTCATGTAAACAGTTCTATCAGGGTCCATTTAGACGACACCGGTTTTAACTAAAAATGGAAAACTTAAGTGTTTTGGTCATTCATTTACACGACAACGGTGTATTGGGGGAATTTAAAAAAAACTTTTGAAAACAGGTTTCCAAGAGCAAGTTTTTGCAAAAACGATACCGCTATCGCCTCAGTGTAATCTACAAAAGCGCGAATTAGTGAAAAAGGTGACGTCATTCACACGTATATTATATGTTTAGTCTATAGGCGGGTAGTGTTTCTTTACAAAGTGACATCGCCAACAACTGGCCTGACAGCATAATACAGTGTTTTCGTTTTTCACAGATCCACCATATTTTAGGCCGTATACACCTGAGAGTAAGAAACATTTTTGTCAATCCGATCACAAGTGTACGATGCTAGGTGTAAATGGGGTCTAAAACATTTTAATAATAAATAATAATTCGTTACATTTTCTGGGTACTCAAAGCGCTGTACATGGAAGGAGGAATCTCCTCAACCACCACCAATGTGCAGCATCACCTGATGATGCGACGGCAGCCATATTGAGCCAGAATGCCCACCACACACCAGCTTACTGGTGGAGAGGAGACAGTGCTAGACCAATCAGGATATGGGGATGATTAGGAGGCCATGATGGACAGAGGCCAAGGGGCAAATTTGGCCAGTATCCGGGGTTTACACCACTACTCTTTTTCCGAAGGACATCCTGGGATTTTTAATGACCACAGAGAGTCAAGACCTCGGTTTAACGTCTCATCCGTGTGCTCTTTGACAGTATAGTGTCCCCGTCACTATACTGGGGCGTTAGGACCCACACAGACCACAGGGTGAGCGCCCCCTGCTGGCCTCACTAACACCTCTTCCAGCAGCAACCTGGTTTTCCCAGGAGTCTCCCATCCAGGTACTAACCAAGCTCAGCCCTGCTTAGCTTCAGTGGGCCACCAGTCTTCGGCTACAGGGTGATATGGCTGCTGGCTGAGCCATTTTGAGCTATTTAAACAATTCCAGAGGTAGTCCAAAACACATTTGACCGGATGGCTTTCGTAGTGTAAACACTCATGTGGTCGAATATGTTCGAACAGCCACAAAAGACGCCTATCTCCACCTACTGACCTAATGCGTGAACATTATGAGAAGAACTCAGCCAGATTGGATTTAAACTTTGTCTGCAGAAGAGGTAAGTTTGGTTTGAAAATGAAAAATCCAAGCACAATATTCTCTCATCATTCCTGATTCACCACATTTGGCTGGTCTTGCATCTGTCAGAGCTGAAACTAAAGCTGCCATGCTCTCTGTTTTTCCGTCGTGTCCGGGCGCGTTCATATATAAATTGTGCAAGCTTATTTTGTCCATTACTTTGAAAGATCTGAAAAAGTCCAGACATTTACCCGCCCATCGACCCTCCCATCAAACAAATCAGGACAGAAGTAGTTGAAAGTGGACAAAAGAGACGGATTAAAACACCAGATGTAAATGTGTCTCCCTCGTCTACTTGTGATCTGATCGACTAAAAACACATCTTGTCTTGCCTTCAAGTGCCATTCTCGCCAATTTTTATAGATACGAGTTTCCTAGTTAAAAAATTGGACATAAACACCCTATCCAGTCGTATTTACCACCAGGAAGTTCTGAGATAATTTTGATACCCGAGTTCCTGAGGTGGGCGGACCACACACTTTAGACATGACGGAGAGGAGAACGATTGCTGTTGTGACTTATTGTTTATTCGATTTTCCAGAAAATCTACATCGCTTTATCTTGTCGTTACAGTAGTGCATATTTACTTAGGGTATATAAATAACCATTAGAAGCGTAATTTTTGTGTTCTGAAACTAAAATAACCTGTATTTAATCGATTTTTTTTCTCAATAAATAAGCAAGAAGAAACCTGGTGTCCTCCATGATTCCTGTTCTTTCCCGATAGCACGTGAAGGCAGCATCAAAAGGTGTAAACAGGGCCTTGAATAAAAATGTGAGCGTGTGGCCATTTGTAACTTGAATGTGTAAACATACACCAGCATGTAGAACAAATAGGCCTTCTGTAGTTTTACCGTTTACTCGCACATTAAAACGAAATAGCTTACTTCCGCATTGTAAAATCAGGTTGATACTGTATGAGAGTGTAGATTAGTGCATTGATCACTTTAGTAGCTTCAAAGAACCTTGAGTGCTCTGATTCTATTGCTGGTAAACGTGTTATGCAGCTTACATTTTTTTTAAATAAAATGTGATATAAAACAAATATATATTTGTTTTAATGTCTTATTTAAATGACTAAAAACAAATGATAATAATTTAGTTTTTGCTGTGCTGTCGAGGTCAAATGTGACTGGCATTGGTACCAAATAATGGAATTGTGAGACTGTTCTTCTGTGACCAATGAAAGTTTCTGCTGATCCTCTTCTTGTGTTTTCCATCTTCTATTCACTGTCCCTTTCAATTAAAGTCACAATAATAAATGATGCATCACTGGCAGCCTCGTTCTCATTCTCAATAGCAGAATCCATCAATGGAGAGTAAGACGAGTCTTTAGGGGATGAGTCTTTTGAGCCTCTCTCCTGTAATAAAACACAGATTCACAGAAGGTAAATGATGATGATGAATCAGTTCCAGTCTGATGATCATGCTTTCAAAATTCGCTCTGCTCTCGCTCAGATATTGCGCGTTCACGCTCAAACTTGGTCATGTTGACTCAACACTGCGTGTATTTTCTCTAGAATTATCTAATTTCCTGTATTTAATGTTGTCAGAAGTTATCGACCAAACAGAATAAGACATCCCATATAAAATAAATAAAAAATAAAAAACACGCTAGTCATTCGTGTTATAACCTTTCAGATCGAAACCACACAGACACCAGATTTAACTTGCCATCCATCTTTATCTCTACTTTGTATGTAATGACGTTGATGACGTCACATCAATACACAAGAAGAGAGAGAAGATAACTTTTTTTTAGGCCACCATTAGATGTTATTTTATAAATGATGTAATGACCATATAACATTATTTCACAGTCTCTTTATTAGAATATAACCAGAAAATACATGAAATTTGTATGCAGTACTAATATATAAAATAAATAAAAAATCTGGGGAAAAAAACCTGGCTTCTATAGGCTAAGTGGCAAGTATTTAGTGACCTCCCAAATGAGGAGCACCAGAGGGTTAACTCATACATGTGTGTATTAACTGTTCAAGTTGAAATCAGCACTCGTAGATAGACTGTCAGTACTGAATTCAGTTCCCTTTCGTTGTCACTTCGAGTTACGTCGAATGACGACGAATGGGGTTCGCTTAGAAGCCTATCCTCTTCGAATATTAATAAAACGAGCCAATGGCAAGCAAATGCCATGGGTCTGCTGAATTTGCATAGCGTAACTCCGCCCCACTGTGTGGGTATATAAGGAAGTGAGCCGGCAACATGCAGATATGTTTTCGCTTTCGGAGCCAAGTTTATTCTTCACTCCACAAGCCATCCTGAGTATCATCTCTATTCCTCTTCGAGACGAGCTTCCCTCCAGGTGTTGGTGTGACAGCGAGTTCCAGCGAGTGCACATTCCCTGCGATCTGAGCAGTGATCTGCCAGTGTGTGTTTGTGCTCTCTCCCTGGTCGCTTCAGCATCTGCGGGGATCTTCCTTCTCTCTAAAAGAGCAAAGCGCGTGGCACGTCTTTTTAAAGATGCATCGCCCGTGCCCTTCTGGTTGTGGTCACTGGCTGTCTGATTTAGATGGGCACAATCGCTGTTTTGCGTGTTTGGGCTTAGAGCACGCCAAAGCAGCGCTTGTGGATGACTCATGTTTTCATTGCGGAAACATGACCATCGCGACACTACGGTCGAGACTCAGTGATCTCGAAAGAGTGAGAGTCCCCTCATCCACACCCCGATCTACCAGCTCTAGTGCAAATAGAGCTGGTACTTCGGCTGGTGGCCAGGGTGACCTGAGGGTGACGGTGTGGCAACAACAACCGACGATTCGTCCTCGGGCCACATCCCCCTCTCAAGTGCCGCAACCCGCGAGCCGACCGGATGATGCGCTCGATCAGTCCCGGCCAACGGTCGGTGGCGGACCGAGTGCGCCGTCTGGCGCTCCTAATGACGATGCTATGTCGATCACAGCATCACAAGGTGGGCAGGAGTCCTCGGGAGATCAGGGGTCGGCTGTGCTGCCGCCTCCGGGCGCGTCAGCATTGCCCGATCCTGATCCCGAGCTGACGGCCATGCTTTCCCGGGCAGCCGCGAGCATCGGGTTAGAGTGCAATCCGCCGCCCTGCCCCAAGCGCTCGCGTCTGGACGATTGGTTTTTGGGTGCGGCCGCCGATTCACGTCGGCGTCCAACCCCAATGCCTTTCTTCCCGGATGTGCATGAGGAGGTCTCGAGGTCCTGGAAGGCACCCTTGTCTTCCCGTGATCGCTCGGCGACCTCCTCCGCCTTTCCTCCTCTCGATCAGGCGGCTGTTTACGGGTACACTGGGGTACCTATGGTTGAACGCTCTGTTGCGATGCAACTGTGTCCACAGAGTGCTTCTTCCCGTGGTGATCCTAAGCACCCCTCCAAGGCCTGTAGGTTTTCGTCGACCCTGGTGGCGAAGACCTATAGAGCTGCGGGGCAGGCAGCCGCCTCATTGCATGCCATGGCCACTCTGCAGGTCTACCAGGCCCAGATGCTCAGGGACATGCACGAGGGGAGGACTGACCCAGGGCTCTTCAATGAGCTGCGTGCCGCCACTGACCTCGCTCTCCGGGCGACGAAAGTGACCGCACGCTCCCTGGGCCAGGTGATGTCCACTAGTGTGGTCCAGGAGAGACACCTCTGGCTCAACCTGGCCGATATGAGGGACGCTGAGCGGACTCGTCTGCTTGACGCCCCCATATCCCAGGCTGGCCTCTTCGGCGGAGCGGTTGAAGATTTTGCCCAACAGTTTTCAACCGCCCAGAAGCAGACTGAGGCTATCCGTCATATTCTGCCCCGACGGCCCGCTGCTGCCTCCACCCAGCCGTCGGTTCAGACGCCTCAGCCTGCTCGCCGCCGAGGGCGCCCTCCCGCGGCTCCCGCCCCTCCCGCACGGCCCCAGCAGCAGCCTTCACCCGGGCCGCGTCGTGGAGGACGCCGCAGGCAGGCGCCCCAGCCCTCTCCAGCCCCGCGCCCCGCTAAACGCCAGGCCAAGCGGCGCTCCTGAGACGGGCTGCTCAGAGATGGCCATCAGTTCTTCTCAGGAGATGGTAGCAGGACCACTCCTTCCCCCGGTGGAGGGCCGGGGGGAGAATCTTTTGTTCTCCACTCCCCGCTGCTCACCCACGGGTGGGCAGCACCCTAATGTGGTTAAAGAAAGAACTGATATCCCCATCTCTGAGCCCCCAGAAGGGAATGACAGTGCGCGCCGCCCACGGGCCCCGCCGCTCTCATCCCCTTCTGTCACCAGACCCCTGCCAGAGCACGCCCCCCGTGGAACGCTGGTCCTTCCCTGGCTCCCTCTGGCAGGACGCGGCTAATGACCGTGCCCCCACACCGGGCCGCTATGCCACCCACGTCCGGGCCGGTCATGCCGCTTCGCTGCACCCCCGGGGGGACGTCTGTCGTTCGCATGACCCCCGCTGGCTCAGTCCTTGGGAGCCTGGTTAGAGCTTCCCAACCTGTCCCGCTGGCTCGCGCGAACCATCAGGCTCGGCTATGCGATTCAGTTCGCGCGGTCTCCTCCCCGCTTCAGGGGAGTCCGCTTCACTATGGTCGGTGGCAATGCCCCTGTCATGAGAGCGGAGGTCGCCACCCTGCTGGCGAAGGGTGCGATCGAGACTGTCCCTCCAGCCGCAATGAGGTCCGGCTTCTACAGCCCCTACTTCATTGTCCCCAAGAAAACCGGTGGGTTACGACCAATCCTGGATCTGCGCGTCTTGAACCGTTCCCTTCACAGGCTTCCGTTCAAGATGCTCACGGCCAAGCGCATTTTCGAATGTGTGCAGCCACAGGATTGGTTTGCAGCGATCGACCTGAAGGACGCCTACTTTCATGTCTCCATTCTTCCTCGACACAGACCGTTTCTACGGTTTGCTTTCGAGGGGCAGGCATACCAGTACGCGGTTCTCCATTCGGGCTGTCCCTGTCTCCTCGCGTCTTCACGAAGGTCGTCGAGGCAGCCCTTGTGCCGCTACGGCAACACGGGGTTCGCATCCTGAATTATCTCGACGACTGGCTAATCCTAGCTCACTCTCGGGACCAGGTTTGCGAACACAGGGACCTAGTGCTCCGGCACCTAGCCCGTCTGGGCCTTCGGGTCAACTGGGAGAAGAGCAAACTTTGCCCCGTGCAGAGGATCTCTTTTCTCGGTATGGAAATGGACTCGGTCGCCATGTGCGCGCAGCTTACGAGCGAGCGCGCGCAGTCACTGCTGACTTGCCTGAGACAAATCCAGAGCAAGAGTGCGGTTCCACTGAAACTTTTTCAGAGGCTCCTGGGGCATATGGCATCTGCAGCCGCGGTAACGCCGCTCGGATTGCTTCATATGAGACCGCTTCAGCACTGGCTTCACAATCGAGTCCCGAGGTGGGCATGGCACCAGGGCAAGCTCCGAGTACCAGTTACTCCGACCTGCCGTCAGACCTTCTCCCCGTGGACGAACCTCAGCTTTCTACGGGCCGGAGTGCCCTTAGAACGAGTTTCCAGGCATGTTGTTGTGTCAACGGATGCCTCCTCCACGGGCTGGGGTGCCATGTGCAATGGACATGCTGCCGCGGGCTCCTGGAAAGGACCCCACCGCCTATGGCATGTCAATTGCCTCGAGTTGCTGGCAGTACGTCTCGCTCTGCACCGCTTCCGGGCGCTGCTCAAGAACCAGCACGTACTAGTCCGATCAGACAATACCGCGACAGTAGCGTAACATCGACCGACAAGGTGGTCTACGCTCCCGCCGTATGTCGCAACTCGCCCGCCACCTCCTCTTATGGAGTCAGAAGCATCTGAGGTCGCTTCGAGCCATTTATATTCCGGGAGACCTGAACTGTGCAGCCGACGAGCTCTCACGGCTTCAGCCTCTTCCTGGAGAATGGAGACTCCATCCCCAGGCGGTCCAGCTGATTTGGGATCAGTTCGGGGACGCACAGGTAGACCTGTTTGCCTCCCACGACTCGTCCCACTGCGCCCAGTTTTACTCCCTGACCGAGGGCACGCTCGGCACGGACGCTCTGGCGCACAGCTGGCCCCGGGGCCTCCGCAAGTATGCGTTTCCCCCAGTGAGCCTTCTTGCACAGACCCTGTGCAAGATCAGGGAGGACGAGGAGCAGGTCATATTGGTTGCGCCACACTGGCCCACCCGAACCTGGTTCTCCGAACTTGTACTCCTCGCGACAGCACCTCCCTGGCCAATTCCTCTGAGGAAGGACCTCCTTTCTCAGGGACGGGGCACCCTTTGGCACCCTCGTCCCGATCTTTGGAACCTCCACGTGTGGCTCCTGGACGGGATGAGGCAGGTTTGAGTACCCTACCACCAGCGGTGGTGGCTACCATCACTTCCGCTAGAGCATCGTCCACTAGACATGCCTATGCGTTGAAGTGGAACCTCTTCGTCTCTTGGTGCTCTTCTCACTCAGAAGACCCCAGATCATGCCCATCAGTGTTGTGCTTTCCTTCCTGCAGGATGGGTTGGAGCGAAGGCTGTCTCCCTCCACCCTGAAAGTATATGTTGCCGCTATCGCCGCACATCACGACGCAGTTGATGGTAAGTCCGTGGGAAAGCACGACCTGGTTATCAGGTTCCTGAGAGGAGCAAGGAGACTACAGCCTCCTCGCCCTCCTCTCGTTCCCTCTTGGGACCTCTCAGTGGTACTAACTGCCCTGCAGAGTGCTCCCTTTGAGCCTCTGCAATCAGTGGAGCTTAAGTTCCTGTCGATTAAGACAGCGCTCCTGGTTGCTTTGGCCTCCATCAAGAGGGTAGGGGACCTGCATGCATTTTCTGTAGACGAAGCGTGCCTGGAATTCGGGCCGGCCTTTTCTCACGTGATCCTGAGACCCCGGCCTGGATATGTGCCCAAGGTTCCCACCACTCCCTTCCGGGACCAGGTGGTGAACCTGCAAGCGCTGCCCCTGGAGGAGGCAGACCCAGCCTTGGCATTGCTCTGTCCAGTACGCGCCCTCCGTGCTTACGTGGACAGAACGCAGTGTTTCAGGACCTCAGACCAGCTCTTTGTCTGTTATGGTGGGAAGCTGAAGGGAAGGGCTCTCTCCAAGCAAAGGTTGTCTCACTGGATAGTGGACGCCATTGCTTTGGCTTACCAGCAGCAAGGTCGACCGTGCCCCCTTGGTGTGACGGCCCACTCCACCCGGAGTGTGGCCTCCTCTTGGGCTCTAGCGCATGGCGCCTCGCTAACAGACATCTGCAGAGCTGCAGGCTGGGCGACACCCAACACATTCGCCAGATTCTATAATCTCCGAGTGGAGCCAGTGTCCTCCCGAGTACTCGCTTCAACCAGCCGGTGCTAGGACCCGCTCAGGTGTCTTCGCTTGCTCGCCATTCCACTCCACGGACTGGATACGTGCGATATTCTCCTCAGGTGAGCCTGATAAGCCCTGAGTTCCTCCAGCGCTGTTGACGTCAACGCCAGAGTTATGCCTCCGGCAGCTTTCGCGTTGGCTAGGTGCCACCATGTGCATGGTTCCCCCCGCTGGGCGACCCCCACGTGTGTATTTCCACTGTAAGCCTCCTTCGAGCATGTGTCTTTCCCTTGGCAAGCCAGTCTGCCACCCCTGGGGTTGAAATACTCCACCCTACGGGCTGGACACCCCAGTGTTCTCCGTATGCACCCCCCTCCGGGTCATATGTGTTTTCTTAAGTCCCCCCCCCCCTTCGGGCGGGCACTGATTGCATATTTCCACTGTGATATGCTTCCCAGTGTACCTTGGTATTCCTGTGTTAAGTAGGAGTCCTTCGTCCGTGCTAGTCTCACGACAGGGAGCTCAGACTTACGCAGGGCACTGGAAGACAGCCGAGGTGGCGTGATTGGACTGGGAACCCCATTCGTCGTCATTCGACGTAACTCGAAGTGACAACGAAAGGGAACGTCTCGGTTACGGATGTAACCCTCGTTCCCTGAGTAGGGAACGGAGGACATTACGTCTTCCTGCCACTTCCGCTGTACCGCTGGAACAGCCTGAGTTCAGCTTGGCTCCTTCAGCGAAGAAACATATCTGCATGTTGCCGGCTCACTTCCTTATATACCCACACAGTGGGGCGGAGTTACGCTATGCAAATTCAGCAGACCCATGGCATTTGCTTGCCATTGGCT